>JACEIK010001156.1:92357-102821 GCA_018107945.1 Datura stramonium
AATCATGTTGGTTAGTATAAATTCACACTTCCATACAATTTACATGAGAATGTACACAATTTATTAGACAAACAAGACTAAAGTTATACATTTGAGTATCAATTTGGCATATAAATATGCCCCTTATCAATAGATGTAATCAGCGATGTTGGTTCCTGATTACTTTTGTGTTGTTATACTATGCAGCCTTCCGCTTATGTCATATTCATGCTTTATTTCCGCTTTGTAATGCTCATATTAATGCTATGTATATGTCATGGGTTAGCTTGTAGCTATTCATGGTTCTAGGTCCTGTGTCTCGATCTGGGGTCCCAGCTTGGGTCGTGACAAACTTGGTATTAGAGCCAAGGTTTAGGTGTGTCCTAGGGTGTCTGAAAGTCGTGCTATGTAGAGTCTTTTCCATAGGTGTGAAGTGTGCCACACTTATAGGGAAGAGGCTACGAGATGTTTTAGAAAATTTTCATTCTTTTATGATCTATGTCGTGTGATGAAGTATATCTCTCTATTCCTCTAACTCGTTCTATAAGCTTTTGCAGAAACATGCCTCCCCGCCAAGTTAATGGAAGAAAGAATAGCAACGAAAATGGCCATGGCAATGGAAATGGAGATGGGCATCAGCCAGCGCCAGTTGATTCTTTATTGGAGCAGGTTACTCATGTCGAGTTCAAAGTGGTGTTTCAGATGCTAGCATAGTCCATGACCGCCCAGGTCAATTAGCAGGTTGTGGCTCATGTAAACTAGAATGGGAATGCGGTGGAGGTTAGGGTATGAGACTTCATCAAGATGAACCCACCTAAGTTTCATGGGTAAAAAATAGATTAGAACCCACAGGATTTTATTGAGGAGGTTTAGAAGATTACCAAGGTGATGGGTGTTTCAGGAGAGGATAGTGCAGACTTGGCCTCCTATCAGCTTAAGGGGGTTGCTCATATTTGGTTTCAGCAGTGGAAGGAGAGCAGAGGATATGGTGCAGTCCCTGTTGGCTGGGATGAATTTGTTACGACTTTCATAGATAGGTTATTCCGTCGAGAGTTGAGGGAAGCAAAGGTATCCGAGTTCGCCAACTTGAAGAAAAATGACATGACCATTATGGAGTATGCCCTGAAGTTTACCCAACTGTCTAAATATGATCTAGAGATAGTTGCTAATCTGATGGCTCGTATGAGAAAATTCGTGAATGGGGTGGCAGATCCATTGGTCAAGGAGTGCATCACCACCATGATGATTAATAATATAGATATCTCCCGAGTGATAATATATGCCCAGCAAATTGAGAGAGCAGATTAAGGAAAAGGAGGGAGAGGCCAAGAGGGTCAGGACAGGGAGCTACGGGCATTTCCAACAGAGATATGGTGGTGGACATCACCCTCAGTTCCATCAGAGGTCGTCAGCCCTAGCTTTACTATCAACTGGTGTTCCATCCAGACCTTGAGGTGATAAGAGAAATAGGGCATCAATTTATAGGGGCTAAATAAGCACAACAGTAGAGCGCACTTTCACAGTTTGTAGGAAATGTGGTAAGAACCACTCAGGAGAGTGCTTCGTTGGCTCAGATGTTTACTTTGAGTGTGGGAAGCCCATACACATGCGCAGCCACCACTTCAGAAGCTCCAGCAGCTCCCCCATCTCAGTAGGGCACCTCTTCTATTGCAGGTGGCGGACAGCGCCTGAATAGGTTCTAATAACTTTCATCTCGACAGGACTAGGAGTGTTCGCTCGATGTAGTCACTAGTATGTTATGAGTTTTCCATTTGGATGTTTATGCATTGTTAGATCCAGGGGATACATTATCTTCTATGACTCCTTATGTTGCTATTAGTTTCGGAGTCAGTCCCAAAATCTTGTTAGAACCTTTCTCAGTCTCTACTCCTATCAGCAAGTCAGATTTAGCTCAACGGATATACAAAAATTTCCCTATCATGATTCTTCAAAAATTCACCTCAGCCGACCTAGTGGAGTTAGATATGACCGACTTTGATGCCATCTTTGGTATGGATTGGTCGAAATCTTTTTATGCCTAAGTCAACTATAGAACTTGTACGGTAGAGTTCTGCTTTTTGGGTTAATTAGTCCTAGAGTGGAAGGGTAGTTCAGTTGTGCTTGTAGGTCTCTTTGTTTATTATCTGAAGGACACAAAGATGTTATACTCTGTAAGCCCAAAGGTCGGACCTGGGAATTGAAACGGGGAAAAGTTCAAAACTGGCACCAAGCTCAGAACGAGTCATGGGGAGACTCGCGTGGTCAACCCATGAGTTGTTATGTGACTCATGGGGAAGGCCATGGAATAAATTGAAAATTGGAGATGTGAGACCTTACGGGCAGGACCAAGACTCTTGATCAAGCCCCACGAGTCGTTAGGTCAGCCATGGGGAAGGGAATAAGAAAAGAAAAGAAAAAGGGGGCAGTGGACTTGATGGAAGGACCCCACAAGTTGTGGTCTGTCCCCACTATTCATGGTGTGAGTAATGATCAGGTATGGGATGCATTTTTTTGAGGCCAAGTTAGTGTAAGTAACAAGTAGTGACCACCAATCGTGATCACCACCAATGAGTCATTTGGTCGCCCATGACGAGCCCAGGTGACCAAATGAGCAGTGTACTTCACGTATTAGACCACGAGTCATGGCCCAAGATAACGAGTCATTGGGACCACCTAGTAGTTATTTCCTACGATTTTCCTAAGGGTGTTTCGATAAATTCCTATCCTTCTAGATCCTAAACTAAGTCGTTTTAGGTATTTTAAAGGGAATTTAGAGGGGTTAAATGGTTTTCCCCTTATTCTCACTATGATTCTCAAAAAAACTATGCAAGTTCTCACTCAAGAGCTCTCAAGCAAGGTCTAGGGTTCCTCATCAATTGTAACAATTCAAGCTTCCTTCTCCAGGGAATTTTAGTCAAGTATGTGGGAATTCAAAAAGGGGATAGTTCTTCCTTTGTATCCCCCGAAACTCTTCTCAAATTTCTTTATGAATCTTAGCCCTGAGCTTCTGAATGCGAAGACATTATATGTAAATTTTCTTTGAATTCGCATAGAATGATATCAATGATTATTTTAAATTGATATTATTTCCACAAAAGTGAACCCTAGCCCATCAGTTCATGAATGATATTATTTCTTTGAATTCGCATAAACATGATTTCCATAAACAAAAATGAACCCTAGCCCGGCAGATTTTCGAATGTTGAGAAATCCTTGATAATGTCTTGTTTAATCCTTGTAGAATCATCATGTATATTAATTATGGGTATTTTCCCACCAACTAATGGTAGTATTGGTGCTTGTATCTGTGCATTGACTTCAGCCCTAGTTATTGAGGGTAGAACAGACTAGAAATTCGTGATTGAAATGATAAACCTTAGAATTTTCTTGACTATACCCGTGAAGTGAACTCCCTTACTATTTTACATGCTATATTCTCAGTCAACTACATGATTGTCTAGACTTAGTCAAAATATGAAATTTCTCAGTGTTAGTCAGAAATGTCAACTGATCAGTTTGACTACAAAACTTCCTGAGATGTCAGTATCACCTCCCAGTCATCAGAATTAGATTCAGAATCTAGTTTATTGGTCCACTAGGTTGTCATGACACTTTAGACATATAGCTCTGACTAGACATAGGACCCCAGTTCAGATTTCAGTTTGTTCTCCGACGGTTACGATGCTTCTAGATAAGCAGCTCTGACCAATCTAGAACCCAGTGTCAGAATCTGGTTCGTTAAGACTCTCGGGATACTTTCTGACACGTATCCCTGACTAGTATTGGGCCCCAATTTTGAGCTATCAGCCTAGTATTTGGTTTAAGATTATCTAGTGGGAGTATGGCTTAGCACCGAGAGGACCGGGGTTCCAGCGCACCTAGGTTCCCAAAACTACTTTGCCAGCATAGATTTCAGTATTTATTGGCCTGATTGGCCTCAGACTTTTGTGATTACTTAGTTCATGCCTTTATACCCTGCAAGGTATATTGGGCCCTACCAGTGGGGTGTATATATCGGACGCCACGTCTAGCTCACGTGGTTACATGTCGGTTATAGACTCTCCCACTAGTCAGTTCTATCTAGTCTCAGTCCAGTTCAGTTCAGATCAGTAATCTAGACTTAAAACGTGCTTTGACCATAAAACAAGGTCTTCTACACCACCTCAATATTGTAGTTATTCAGTTCAGTAGCTTTAGTTGGTCATTACATGTCTTCCAGTTTGGCATTTCTTTTATTATTTATGCTATTATATTATGTTCCTCTCACTTACTCAGTACATTCGAAGTAGTGATGCATACTTTTATGTTGTATCTTTTTATGATACAGCTGCAGGATCACAGTCCCAGCCCCGTTAGCAGAACGTATATCGAAGAGCTAAACTACCCAGTTGGTGAGTCCTCATCCTTCGAGGATAAAGATTACTTGCTTTAGTTATGATTTCATTTCTTTTATGTTGATTTGGAGTTAGCTGGGGGTTTGTCCCAACAGCCCATTAGACCTAGTGGCTTTCACACGTAGAGTTGCTTTCAGACCAAGATTGATTTTATTAAATATGTAATCTTGTTCAAGTGTTATTATCTTGCTTTAAATTTCCGCTGCACATATATTTTATTTATGTTACTCGAATTGCCAGTGTATGATAGACCAGGGGTTGACTTGGGGTCACTTGTGGTTTAAAGTACCGTGTTCTGTCCATGGTGTAAACATGGGCTGTGACAAACTTGGTATCAGAGCACTAGGTTCAGAGTATCCTTGGATGTCTGAAAGTCGCATCGAGTAAAGTCCTTATCATGGGTGTGAAGCACGCCACACTTATGACGGGGAGGCTATGAGATGTCATTAGGAAAATTCCCTTCATTTCATACTCCTTATCGTGCGTTGAAATTCAGTTCCAAAAATCACTCTCCTAACTCATATTCTGCTTCGTTTCAGTGAACTATGCCTCCATGATGCGGCAATGGAAGGAGGGCCGGAAATGCCTAGCAGACTGCTCCACCAGCCCCGGCAGCCCCGCAGGACGATTCGGTATTAACCGCATAATTCAGGGCGGCCATTCAGCTGCTCACCCTAACTATGACCAACCAGGTGAACCAGCAGGTGTTTCCAGTTAATAACAACAGGTCTACAGCAGCTGCTAGGGTGTGGGACTTCACCCGAATGAACCTCCATCATTTCAGGGATCCAAGGTGGGGGAGGACCCCCAAGAGTTCGTAGATGAGATCAGAAAGATTACCCATATAATGGGTGTTAGCTCCTTCGAGAGTGCTGACCTGGCTTCCTACCAGCTAAAAGGGGTAGCCCAGGTCTAGTATGAATAGTGAAAGGAGGGGCGATCAGTGGGATCAGGACCAGTGGAGTGGGAGGAGTTCAACACTGCCTTTCTAGATAGATTTTTCCCTATAGAGCTCAGGGAGGCCAAGATAGCGGAGTTCATGAACCTAAGACAGGGAAACAGAACCGTGGAAGAGTATGCTCTGGAGTTTACCAGGTTTTCCAAATATACTCCAGAGATGGTGGCCGTACCAAGGGCTCGAATGCTGAAATTCGTGAATGGGGTGTCAAACCTGGTTCTCAAAGAGTGCAGGACCGCGATGCTGATCAAGGATATCGACCTCTGCAGTATGATTGTCTATGCTTGTAGATCGAGACTGAAAAACTAAGGGACATGGAAAGAAAGAATAAGCGGTAAAGGACTAGCCGGTCAGATCATGGCCACCAGAGGTCAGGCGGTAGTAACCGCCCACAGCAGCAGCAGCATAGGGCTCCAACGCCCAACTCAACCAGCGCCCCTACATTTCGATCCCGCCAGGACCGGAGGGGTAGAGCATCTAGCTCTTAGTCTCAGAGCTACAGTGATGGGAACAAATATCAAGCTTGCCCCAAATACGGCAAGAATCACCCAAGAGAGTGTCTTCAGGGTCGAGGGTTGTTTTTGTTTCAGACAACTTGGGCATCCACTCAAGGAATGCCCATCAGCAGGACAAAGTAGATCATAATCCACCACCTCAGCAGCTCCAGCAGGATGACCAGCTCAATAGGCTAACACATCAAGTATGGAGGGCGGTCAATGCCAAAACCGTTTTTATGCATTATCATCTCATCAGGATCAGGAGAACTCACCAGATGTAGTCACGGGTATGTTATGTCTTTTCCCTATAGATGTATATGCCCTGCTTGATCCAGGGGCCACATTATCATTCATGACTCCCTACGTAGCAGTTCAGTTCGATATCAATCCAGAAGTATTATCAGAACCTTTCTCAGTCTCTGCCCCAGTTGGCTAGTCAGTTAGAGCCAGCTAGGTGTATAGAAACTGTTCAATCTCAGTCTACAATAAAGTCATTCCAGCTGACTTGTAGAGTTAGACATGGCCGATTTCGACCTCATTCTTGGCATGAATTGTCTACACTCTGGTTATGTCTCAATCGACTACAGAACTAGGGTCGTCAGGTTTTAGTTCCCTAATGAACCAGCTCTAGAGTGGTCGAGCAATAGTTCAGCGCTGAAGGGTAAGTTTATTTCCTACCTTAAGGACAAGAAGCTTATTTCTAAGGGATGTATTTATCATCCAGTTTGGGTCAAGGATTCCAATTCTGAGACCCCAACTATCCAGTCAGTCCCTGTTGTTGGAGAGTTTCCGGATGTGTTCCCCAAAGATCTTCTTGGAGTCCCTCCTGAATGGGAAATTGACTTCGACATAGACCTAATTCCAGATACTCAGCCCATCTCCATCCCTCCTTATAGAATGGCTCCAACTGAACTTAAGGATTTGAAGGAGAAGCTAAAAGATCTTCTTGATAAGGGTTTTATCAGACCCAACATCTCTCCCTAGGGTGCTTTAGTGTTATTCTTGTGAAAGAAAGATGGTTCCCTCAGAATGTGAATCGATTACCAGCAGTTGAATAAGGTCATAGTCAAGAACAGGTATCCGCTACCCATAATTGATGACCTGTTCGACCAACCTCAGGGAGCCAGTTGTTTCTCCTAAATAGATCTCAGGTCGGGGTATCATCAACTAAGAGTCAGAGAGTGTGACATACCGAAAACATCTTTCACGACTGGGTATGATCACTTCAAATTCATGGTTATGTCCTTCGGAATAACAAATGCCCCTGCAGCCTTTATGGACCTGATGAACAGAGTCTTGAAATAGTATCTGGATATGTTCGTCATCGTATTCATCGACAACATTCTTGTATACTCCAAAAATGAGGAAGAGCATGCTAATCACCTGAGGATAGTGCTTCAGACACTCAGAGACCACCAGTTGTGCACCAAGTTCAGCAAGTGTGAATTCTGGTTGAAGTCCGTGACTTTCCTGGGTCACGTGGTCTCAGGTGAAGGTATTCAGGTTGATCCTCAAAAGATAGAAGTAGTGAAAGACTTGCCCAAACCAACCTCCCCAACCGAAATCAGAAGTTTCTTGGGTTTGGCCGGTTACTATCGACACTTTGTAGAGGGCTTTTCTTCTATTGCATCTCCACTGACTAGGCTAACTCAGAAGAAGGTGAAGTTCCAATGGTCAGATGCGTGTGGGAAGAGTTTCTAGGAGTTAAAAACTCGACTCACTATTGCTCCAATATTGACTCTACCAGAAGGATCGGGTGGATTTGTATTTTATTGCGACGCTTCCAGAGTTGGACTAGGTTGCGTTCTGATGCAACAGGGCAAAGTGATAGCCTACGCCTCTAGGCAGCTCAAGTTTCATTAGAAGAATTATCCAACTCATGACTTGGAGTTGGCAGCGGTAGTATTTGCATTGAAAATATTGAGGCATTATCTATACGGGGCTCACGTTGATGTTTTCACCAATAACAAGAGCCTTCAGTATGTATTCAGTCAGAAAGACCTGAATGTTTTCCAGAGAAGGTGGTCGGAACTCTTGAAGGATTATGACAGACCGTACTATATCACCAGGGCAAAGCCAATGTGGTGGCCGATGCCGTAAGCAGGGTGTCTATGGGTAGCGTGGCTCATATTTGTCACGCCCAAAAACTGGGGTAGGGCACAACTGGCACTCGATTCATGATTAATCAAGAAGCCGGCTATATAACATCTATAACTATAACACTTAGGCTATCCAAGCCACCTGTCACAATCAACTGAAGTATAAAATGGACCCATAAGGTCTCAACAATATAGGGTAAACAATCGAAATGCAAAAAAGGCAATTAGTTTGCTAAACCAAGCAACAATGAGCCGACAAGGCCACAAACTGAATAACACTATATACACTAAGTCCACAAAGCCTCTAAAGAGTATACTGACTGATGGTCAGAACAGGGCTCCGACCTACCCATAACTGCATCTCAAAACTCAAGCATAAATAACTAAGCCCTAGCTCCAGGAAGAAAGGAGCATACCAACCATCCGTTGATCTCACGAACTGCTACTCAACTGGCAATCCTGACCTCTACCTGCACCTGCGGCACAAATGCAAGTCCCCAAGCAAAAGGATGTCAGTATGAATGAAATGTACTGGTATGTAAGGCTAAAATTGTAAACATGAGATAACAATCTTGTAATAACTAACTCAGCACATAAACATATAAAGGATAGATATAATCGGGAACTTTGCAACCTGTAATTGATAACAACTTATTATAACATAAGTTAACTCAGGATAACTGAACTAGGAATAAGGAATAGGAACAATCTAGATTATGAAACCTGATAATAACTCTATAATGAGATGAAAATACAATTAAGAAATGCACAAGAAAGAAACTATAATTGTAATGCTAGCAACAAGCCAACTATAAATCCATATGAAAAATTCATCCAGCCGATGTACCATACCGAGGTAAAATAAAAATATCTCCAGTCGATGTACCACACCGGGGTAAAATAAAAATATCTCCAGCCGATGTACCACACCGGGGTAAAATAAAAATATCTCCAGNGGGGTAAAATAAAAATATCTCCAGCCGATGTACCACACCGGGGTAAAATAAAAATATCTCCAGTCGATGTACCACACCGGGGTAAAATAAAAATATCTCCAACCAATGTACCACACCGTGGTAAAATAAAAATATCTCTAGTCGATGTACCACACCAGGGTAAAATAAAAATATCTCCAATCGATGTACCACACCGGAGAAAAATAAAAATATCTCCATCCGATGTACCACATCGGGGTAAATTAAAAATAATTCTTAATCATAATCATATATAGGGCTGATATGGCTTATACTGAGTCAATTTAACACGTATGGCATATAAATCACAAATGTTAAATTTGTGGCCGGAATAGGCCTCTTTCGTAACCCATAAATGCAAGTGAGCACCCATATCATGTAAAGCTAGAATGTATGCATATATATCACGTAAATCTATCAAATAATACATAAACATGTCGACTCAGTTACTTGAACGACCTTTAAGAGGTTTAGACAACATAAGAACTTTTGTAGGCTTACAAATAATGCTACCAATTTAACATATTAATTAGATAGAAACACATAGAGCTCATTTCTACACAATTCTTTAACATTTGAGAACTGCAAATAAATACTGCCTACCAGGTGTTTCCTTTTCCTGTATCGAAAAATTTACATTGGAATTTCATTGCCAAATTTATCATGTAGATAAGCACATATAGTTCTTAATTCATTTGACTTATTTGCAGGAAAACATAGAAATTATAACTAGTTACTTGGAGTTATTAGTCATAATGCTTACATATACATAGAGCTGAGAGTTGAACTACAGACATACAATGTATAAGACTTCTATATAACGTATAACTCATATTTTGTTAATTGGGTGGCCTCCAGGAGACTTCCTGGTATTCAAAGTTCTGAGCTTTACTGATCATTATCATAGCCTGCTCTTATACTTACTTAGACATTAGGAACATTGGTACATGGGAGAATCTCTCCTCTGAATTTAGAAAATTCAACTGATAACTCAACAAGAGCTAAACATATAGATGCATGACTTGAATATAGCTGAAAGAATTCATTTGTATGTTATAACATGAAAATCATATACATTAAGACTTCTTACTAGAAAGACATATAAATACATGAGTTCTTAGACTTGTATGCAACATCAAATACTTGACCGAGACATTAGCATAATTCTCGAAATATGACCTCTCAAAAACTTCTTAGATCAGCTAGCACGTTTCAACATAAATTAGGGACATAAAGACATAACTTAAGGATCTGATACTTGGAGCTCTGTAACTTAGGAACTCCTGAGTAACTCTCTAAGTGATGCCTTATAGGAAAATAAAGATATATAGTCATAATTCGGGCAATGTTGGATTAACTTACATAACTTTGCAATTATCTGCGAAGCTTAAGAAAGCTTACATCATCATAAGTGACTTAGAACATCCTAGGATTACCCTTTTCAGACATGGTAGAAAATTTAAACTTAGAATAGATAACTTAACATAATCGTTTAGGGGTATAGCAGAGAGCTTCTCAACTTAAGTTACTATTTTGCAGACGTTCAACTCTAATTATTTCGTA
>JACEIK010001156.1:108701-174577 GCA_018107945.1 Datura stramonium
ATTCGCTACGTGCCGCTTGCTTAGCTTTAAGGAGGGAAAACATAAAATCTACTTTTTACCTTAAGCACTTTAAAACATAAACATATAGGAGGGATTAACATATTATTAAAACTTCATTTCAATAAGCTCGTTTACCCTCAATTGACTTAGCGTCATCTTCTTAGCTTAAGCTCAATTATATGTCGTCGTCTTAGCATTTCCTACCAATTTCACTAAGTGACTAGATCTTAACATATATTCAACATCAAATATAGAGTATACTGCAAAGGACCAGCTCACGGTGCTCATATTATGGGGACTTCAAACTCGATTTACAACTACGTCAACAATCGTATAAAAATTATGCCTTTTGCTTCACATTTGTTCGCTTCGACCATTCTTAATGATTCAAGCTTTATGCCAAGTATTTCCAACCCTTTGGAAAGGATCACATGCCTCAATATGATTTTAAAAACATAGGAATATTGATTTTTTCAATGAGTTAGTTTCGTGCTTGAAAAATAAGGAAAGGGATGCCTTTACATACCCTGGCGCATCGACTCTAATTTTGCCGAAAATCTTCCTTTCAAGATTACTACTTAAGGATACTTCCAAGTCCAATTTATAAACACAACAAGAAGAAACTTCACTTCACCAAATTTCTGAAAAAATTGGGCAGCAACATGCCACAAAAACACACAAAGAAACAACACAGTACTACAACATTCTCCAATTTAAAACCTCATAAAATCAAAGAAATCAAAACGGGAATTACTTACCCTTTCTTGGATATGTTATTAGCTAAAGTAGGAGTAAACTCCTACTCTTTCCTCTACCTAGAATCATCTAAAAATGCAGCAACACCACAATCAACCACATGACAACAACAATCCATGACTTTCTTCCAAGGTTCTCTTTTCAAAGCCCAAAAGAGACAAGAGTGAAGATTATTACCTGGGATATATTTTCACCATGTGATAGGGCTTTGAATTCTCTGAATTCTGGAAAAAAGAATCAACTAAAATGGAGTATAAATGAGCTTTCTAGCTCAATTTTACTTCATATAGGCGGGCTAGCCAAGGTCTGGGCGGTGCCCGTGCGACATGCCCTCGCGCGCACGCGCTCGCGTGCTGCCTGCCTGTCTCGGCGCTTGGGTGCTTTCCCAGCCCACAGTTCTATCTTCAAACGAGTATAACTTTTTATTCTGAACTCCAATTGACAAGCGGTATTTTTTCACTATAAACTAGACTCAAATACCTTTCTTTTGATAGGTTATGGGACTTATGAATCATTATATGTTTGGATATACATCCATTTAAAGTTGACTCTTATTTACAAACTTCACATACTCTTCATTTTTCCCTTTGCACATGTTCCCTCCTAACCTTCGGACAACATACAACTCATAATTCCCTTAATATGAAATATAACCATCAAATAATCATCAAAAAAAATTTTGGGGTGTAACAATATTGAGGAAGGAAAAATGGATTTAGCGAAGGATATTCACATATTAGCTCGGTTAGGGGTGCAGTTGGTTGACTCAGCTGAGGGTGGAGTGGTGATGCAAAGAGGGTCAGACTCCTCTTTGGTTGTTGAAATTTAGTTCAAACAGGATGAAGATCCCATCCTTCTTAAAGTAAAGGAAGTGGTTCTCAGAAAGGAGGTTGAGGCTTTCTCCAAAGGGGGAGATGGTGTGCTTCGTTATCAGGGCAGGTTGTGCGTACCGGACGTCGGTGACCTGAGATAGTAGATATTGGCTGAAGCACACATCTCGATATACTCCATCCACCCTGGTGCTACTAAAATGTACCGCGATTTGTGGTATATTTACTGGTGGAACAGCATGAAGAGAGACATCGTCGAATTCATAGCCAAGTGCCCGAACTGCCAGCAAGTCAAGGTAGAGCATCAAAGACCAGGAGGTATGACCCAAGATATCAGCATACCCACATGGAAGTGGGAAGAAATAAATATGGACTTTATTATGGGCCTACCTCGAACTCGTCGGCAACACTGATTCCATTTGGGTAGTCATAGATCGGATGACTAAGTCAGCACATTTCCTCCCAGTTAAAACTATAGATTTCAGCTAAGGACTATGCTAGACTTTACATTCGGGAGTTGGTTCGGGTTCATGGAGTGCCATTATCCATCATCTCAGACAGAGGTACTAAGTTCACCTCGCATTTCTGGAAGTTCTTTCATAAGGGACTTGCCACCCAGGTCAAGCTCAGCACAGCTTTTCACCCGCAGACAGGTGGCAAGATGAGCGGACTATTCAGACCCTAGAAGATATGTTGGGAGCGTGCGCAATCGATTTCAAGGGCAGTTGGGATGACCACTTGCCTCTTATCGAGTTTTCGTACAATAATAGTTATCACTCTAGCATCCAGATGGCCCCATTTGAGGAATTGTATAGTAGATGATGCAGGCGTCCTATTGGATGGTTTGAGGTTGGTGAAGCTGCAATAACCGGGCCAGACTTGGGTCATGAAGCTATGCAAAAGGTACAACTCATCAGAGAAAGATTGAAAACAGCTCAGAGTCATCAGAAATCTTATGCTGATGTGAGGAGAAGAGAATTGGAGTTTGCTGTGAATGACTGGGTCTATCTAAAAATTTCACCCATGAAAGGGGTGATGAAGTTCGGGAAGAAGGGAAGGCTTAGTCCGAGATATGTGGGACCCTATAGAGTTCTAAGGAGAATCGGCAAGGTATCCTACGAGCTGGAATTACCTTCAGAGTTGGCTTCTGTGCACCCAGTATTCCATGATTATTGAAGAAATGCATCTGTGATCCAACTTTGATTGTGCCATTGGATAGTGTAGAAATAAAGATAGTCTCTCATTCGAGGAGGTCCCAGTACAGATCCTTGACCGTCAGGTTCGTAAGCTGAGGAACAAGGAAGTAGCTTCGGTCAAGGTCCTATGGAGAAACCAGCAGGTGGAAGGAGCTACATGGGAGGCCGAAGCAAATATGAGGGTCAGATACCCACACTTATTCTCTACCAGCTCTGTTACAACTTGAGATATCAGTCTTTCCCTAGAACTCAATTTAGTTTTCATGTTCAATTTATGTGTTTAAGTTTCTTTTGTGTTTATGGATGTATGTATGAAAAATGAATTCAATTCAGCTATGTAGTTTGAAATGGAGGTATTCATTCCGTTAATTTTTGGGTTAATGATCAGTATTTGAATATTAAGAATTGCATATCTCTAGTTTTATATATGTTTTCCAAAACTCGAGGATGAATGTTCCCAAGAGGGAGATATTGTTATACCCCAGAAGCCCAAAGGTCAGACCCGGGAGTTGAAACGGGGAAAAGTTCAAAACTGGCAGCAGGCTCAGAATGAGTCGTGGGGAAACTCGTGTGGTCAACCCACGAGTCGTTATGTGACTCGTGGGAAAGGCCATGGAATTAATTAAAAATTGGAGATGTGAGACCTCAAGGGCATAACCATGACTCGTGGTCAGGCCCCACTAGTCATTAGGTCAGCTGTGGGGAGGGGAATAAGAAAAGAAAATAAAAAGGGGGCAGTGGACTTAACGGAAGGACCCCACGAGTCGTGATCTATCCCCACGATTCATGGTGTGAGTCTTGATCAGGTATGGGATGAATTTTATCGAGGCAAAGGCAGTGTAAGTAACGAGTGGTGACCGCGAGTCGTGATCACCATCAATGAGTCGTTTGGTTGCCCGTGACGAGCCCAGGTGAGCAAATGAGCAGTGTACTTCACGGATCAGACCACGAGTTGTGGCCCAAGGTAACGAGTTGTTGGGACCGCCTGGTAGTTATTTCCTATGATTTTCCTAAGGGTATTTCAGTAAATTCCTAGCCTCCTAGATACTAAAATAAGTCATTTTGGGTATTTTAAAGGGATTTATAGGGGTTAAACGGTTTTCCCCTCATTCCCACTACGATTCTCAGAAAAACTACGCAAGTTCTCACTCAAGAGCTATCAAGTAAGGTCTAGGGTTCCTCATCAATTGCAACAATTCAAGCTTCCTTCTCTAGGGAATTTTAGTTAGGTATGTGGGAATTCAATAAGGGGATAGTTCTTCCCTTGTTTCCCCCAAAACACTTCTCAAATTTCTTAATGAATCTTAGCTCTGAGCTTCCGAATGCGAAGACATTATATGTAAATTTTCTTTGAATTCGCATAGAATAATATCCATGATTATTTTAAACATTATTTCCATCAGTTCATGAGTAAATTGATATTATTTCCACAAAAGTGAACCCTAGCCCTGCAGATTTTCGAATGTTGAGAAATCCTTGGTAATGTCTTGTTTAATCCTTGTCGAATCATCATGTATATTAATTATGGGTATTTTCCCACTAACTGATGGTACTATTGGTGCTTATCTCTGTGCATTAACTATAGCCCTAGTTCTTGAGGGTAGAACATACTAGAAATTCGTGATTGAAATGATAAACTTTCGAATTTTCTTGACTATACCAGTGAAGTGAATTCTTTTACTATTTTACATGCTAAATTCTCAGTCAACTACTTGATTGTCTAGCCTTAGTCAAAATATGAAAATACTCAGTGTCAATCAGAAATGTCAGTTGATTAGTTTGACTACAGAACTTCCTGAGGTGTCAGTATCACCTCCCAGTCATCAACGTCAGATTCAGAATCCAGTTTATTAGTCCACTAGGCGGTCATGACAGTTAAGACATATAGATCTGACTAGCCTTAGGACCCCAGTTCAGATTTCAGTTTTTTCTCAAACAGTTAGGATGCTTCTAGATAAGCATCTCGACCAGTCTAGAACCCAGTTTCTGAATCTAGTCCGTTAAGACTCTCGGAGTACTTTCAGACATGTATCCCTGACTAGTCTTGGGCCTCAATTTTGATCTATCAGCCTAGTATTCAGTTTAGGATTATCCAGTGGGAGTAGGACTTAGCACCGAGCGGACCGGGGTTCCAGTGCACCCAGGTTCCCAAAACTATGTTGCCGGTGTAGGTTTCAATATTTATTGGCCAGATTGGCCCCAGACTTTTGTGATCACCCAGTTCATGCCTTTATACCCTGCAAGGTATATTGGTTCCTACTGATGGGGTGTATACATCGGACTCCACGTCTAGCTCATATGGTTATATATCGGCTATAGACTCTACCACTAGTCAGTTCTGTCTAGTGTCAATCCAGTTCAGTTCAGATCAGTAATTCAGACTTAGAATGTGCTTTCACCATAAAGCAGGGTCTTCTAGACCACCTCAGTATTGTAGCTATTCAGTTTAGTAGCTTTAGTTGGTCATTACATGTCTTCCGGTTCGGCATTTCTTTTATTATTTATTCTATTGTATTATGTTCCTCTCACTTACTCAGTACATTCGAAGTACTTTCAAAGGATCACAGTCCCAGCCCCATTAGCAGACCGTATACCGAAAAACTCAGTTACCCAGTTGGTGAGTCCTCATCCTTCGAGGACGAAGATTACTTGATTTAGTTATGATTTTGTTTATTTTATGTTGATTTGGAGTTAGCTGTGGGTTTGTCCCAGCATCTCATCAGACCTAGTGGATTTCAGACGTAGAGTTATTTTCAGACTAAGATTGATTTTATTAAATATGTAATATTGTTCAAGTGTTATTATCTTGCTTTAAATTTACGCTGCACATATATTTTATTTATGTTACTCAGAATGCCAGTGTATGATAGACCAGGGGTTGACTTGGGGTCACTTGTGGCTTCAAGTACCGTGTTCCGTCCAGGGTGTAAACTCAGGGCGTGACAAAAGATGATCTCCAAGGCTTCTGCGTACCATCTAGTTCAAGTCAAGGATGCAACATCCAAGACCTCGAATCTTTAATCAGTTCCTATAGTGTGCGAGTATCCAGAGGTGTTTCCTGATGATCTACCAGGAGTCCCTCCTAAGTTGCAGATTGACATTGGTATTGACCTTTTCCCTGATACGCATTCCATATCCATTCCTCCTTACAGAATGGCTCCAGCTGAGCTAAAAGAGTTTAAAGAACAGTTGAAGGATATCTTAGCTAAGGGTTTCATCGAGCCTAGTAAATCCCTATGGGGTGCTCCAATTCTCTTTGTTCGAAAGAAGGATGGTTCCCTTAGGATGGGTATTGATTATCGATAGTCGAACAAGGTCATGATCAAGAATAAGTATCCTCTCCCCAGGATTGATGACCTGTTTGACCAACTTCAGCATGTTAAATGCTTTTCAAAGATAGACCTCAGATCCGACTATCACCAGCTCAGAGTTAGGGAGAGTGACATTCAGAAGATAGCCTTCAAGACTCGATATGGTTAGTATGAGTTCATAGTTATGTATTTTTGACTAATGAATTCTCCTATAGATTTTACGGACTTGATGATAAAGGTGTTCAAGCAGTATTTGGATTTGTTCGTGATTGTTTTCATTGCATATACTCTCGGAGCGAGGAGGAGCATGCCGCTGATTTGAGAATTATGTTACGGACTCTCAAAAATCACTAGTTGTTTGCTAAATACATCAAGTGTGATTTTTGGCTAAACTCAGTAGCATTCTTGGGTCATGTGGTGTCTAGTGAGGGTGTATAGGTGGACTCTCAAAAAAGAGAAATGGTGAAGAATTGTCCTAGACCTGTTAGTCCTATAGATATTAGGAGCATTTTGGGTTTAGCTGGCTACTATCGAAGGTTCATAGAAGGATTTTCATCTATTGCAACATCGTTGACTAAGTTAACCCAGAAGAAGATTAAATTTTAGTGGTCAGATGCTTGTGAGAAGAGTTTTTAGGAGTTAAAGACTCGACTCACTTCAACCCCTGTATTGACCTTACCAGAGGGAACGAATGACTTTGTTGTGTATTTTGATGCTTCTAGGGTTGGACTTGGTTGTGTGTTGATGCAGCATGGTAAGTTCATTGTGTATGCCTCTAGACAGCTTAAGCCTCATAAGAAAAATTATCCGACGCATGATCTAGAGTTGGCAGCTGTGGTGTTTTCTTTGAAGATTCGGAGGAACTATTTGTATGGGGTATTTGTATGTGTTTACTTAGAAGGACTTCAATTTGCGGCAAAGGAGATAGCTAGAGCTTTATACTATGACATGAATGTCCTTTATCATCCGGGCAAGGCCAATATAGTGGGAGATACTCTTAGTAGGCTATCCATGGAGAGAGTGACACATGTCAAGGATGGGAGAAAGGAATTAGTGAAGGATGTCCATAAGCTGGCTCATTTAGGAGTTCGCCTCACAGATTCGACGGATGGTGGTGCGACGTATAAAATAAATCAGAATCTTCATTGGTGACAAAAGTTAAGGCAAGGCAAGATGAGGACCCTATCTTATTGAAGCTAAAGGAAGCTGTCCAGAATCAGAAAGTAGAGGTTTTCTCCTAAGGGAGAGATGGTGTACTCCGATATCACGGCTGATTATGTGTTCCGATTGTGGATGACTTAAAAGAGTGGATGTTGAGCGGGGCTCATGGCTCTTGGTACTCTATCCATCCAGGTGCCACTAAGATGTACCGTGATCTACAGGAAGTCTATTGGTGGAATGGAATGAAGAAGGACATAGCAGAATTTGTGGCTAAGTGTCGAATTCCCAGCAAGTGATGATCGAGCATTAGAGACCTAGAGGTATTCTTTAGGAAATAAACATTCCTACTTGGATGTGGGAAGAGATCAATATGGACTTCATAATAGGGTTTCCTCGTACGCACCGACAACATGACTCTATATGGTTGATTGTGGACAGGTTGACCAAGTCAGCACATTTCCTATCAATCAAACCTACAAACTTAACCAAGGATTATGCTAGATTGTACATTCAGGAGTTAGTTCGGTTGTATGGATTTCCCTTTAGATCATCTCAGATAGGGCACTCAGTTTACCTATCAGTTCTGGAGGTCGTTTGAGAAGGCCATTGGTACTCAAGTGAAGCTGAACATAGCTTTTCACTCGCAGACAAATGGTCAGGCCGAGTAGACCATTCAGATTCTTGAGGACGTGTTAAGAGCATGTGTGATCGATTTCAAGGGTAGTTGGGACGATCATTTTCCTCTTATTGAGTTTGCCTACAATAACAGTTATCCCTCCAACATTTAGATGGCCCCATTTAAGGCTCATTACAAGCTGAGGTGTAGATCGATTATTGTATGGTTTGAGGTAGGTGAGGGTATGTTGATAGGGCCAGATTCAGCTCATGAGGCGATAAAGAAAGTTCAACTCATTAGGTAGAGGCAGAAGACAACTCAGAGTTGACAGAAATAATATGCGGATGTTAGGAGGAGAGAGCTTGAGTTTGAGGTCAATGATTGGGTGTTTTTGAAGGTTCAAGTGATCCATCTCAGTCCCGTTGTTAGCTCGCTCCCGCTCAGTCCAGCTCTATTCCAGTTTGGTGAGTCCTCATGATTTGAGAACATCAGTTTTGGTTATATCTCTTCTAAGCATGTCTTTTAGTTTCAGACTTAGCGAGCTAGTTGGGGGTGTTGTCCCATCAACTCATCAGATTTGTAGAGGCTTTTCAGACAGCTTGTATAGATGTCTCAGCGTTGTTGGTTCCTGATTACATTTATGTTGTTAGTCTATGCAGCCTTCTGCTTATGTCATATTCATGCTTTATTTCCTCTTAGTAATGCTCTTGCTCGTGTTATGTATGTGTCATGGGTTAGCTTGGAGCTATTCATGGTTCTAGGTCACGTGTCATGATCCCGGGTCCCATCTCGGGTCGTGGCATTTAACTGGAATATGCAATACCTATAGACTATCAGAGGTTTTTCAAGAGGCTAGTAAACTCAGATTATCTCAATTCTCACTAGTTGGGGAAGCTACTTTGTGATTGAATGAGCTTCCAAACGAGTCTATTACTACTTGGGCAGAGCTGACTGCAATTTTCTTGGAAAGGTTTTTACCACCCTCACGGATGATTCAGTTGAGGGATGAAATTAATAATTTTAAACAACTACCTGGGGAAGCCTTACATGAGGCATGGTTAAGAATCAAGAAGAAGTTAAATCAGTGTCCTAATCACAAGCTTCTGAGGAAAGTGTAACAGCCCAAAATTTCCTTAGGTCAAACCCGAGTCTTACAATAGAAAATAGTAGGAAACCAAACAACAAAACTCAGTGCGGTTTGTTGTAGGGTCCAACGGGTCGTTGTATGTGCTCGTTGTTTGATGTTTTAGAGAGCTGTCAAAAATTTTCCTAGAACCCACGAGGGTATTGTACGAACCATGTTTTGATTGAATGGGTCATCATTTGGGGTCGTTGAAGTAGATTCAGAGAATTTCAAAAAAAGAATTGGGAAAATAACATACGGACCAACAGTCCATTTTTTGGGACCACGACCCATTGTATGGGTCGTTAGTTCTGTCAGTTGGTTTAAAATTTTGGGCTAAGTTTGGAATCGTCCTAGGTATGTGGATAGATCCAAACCCGATGAATTTATGGAAATGAGCTGTTAATATCAATTCTTAAGTGTAAGAAGTGCATTGGATGGAAATTAAGGTCATAAGGATCCTCTAACACAAAGTTGAGTTGAGAGCCTTCTTTCCGATTGAGTTTTCGTATAAGTTCTTATAAGGGTCAACTTTAAACAACTATAGCTCCCATTTAAAAAAGTGTTTTTGGATGATCCAACATATCAAATTGAATCCCTTTGAGTCTACTTTCCAACTCATCTAACCTTGCATTAATAGGAGGTCGTAGTAAAATATTATGAGTAGTTTAGTAAAATAGAACCAGACATTAGACTAACCTCAGTACGGGTCGTCTTATCAAACAAGGACCCGTCTTTTTGGTCATTGTAATTGCCAGTTTCAGGCTTTAATTCAGTAGTTTGGGGGTGTTTTAGTAAACTCCTATGATTCTAACTCCTAAATGATGTTGTTGTGGGCTTCCTAAAGGTCGGATTAAAGGGATTAACCTAACATAAATCCTCACCCTCTCCAAAAGATCGATAGTTGGATTTTCTCTCAAGAAATGAGCTAGGGTTCTTCTTCAAGCTCTTTAAAATCTTCCTTGGGCCTTCAAGAAAAGTCAAGTGATCATCAACGAAGGTATGTAGGGTTATGAATGGGGAAAATTCTTCCACCCGCATGCCCCTTTCAAGTCCAAATTCATGATTTCTACTTCGAAAGTTCTAAATTGTGAAATTCTAGGGTTTAAACCAATTTAATGTAATCTTCCGTGCTATCTCTTTGGGTTCAATTGATGATTTATAGCTATTAGGGAAGATTTGACTCACAATTTACTTACTAATTCATGATTTCAAATTTATGAAGATTATGCCCTATTATGCATGTTTTATGAAAACTCAAGCCTATGATCTATGATTTCAAGCATGATGAGTTATCTAATATGCATGGATATTTATAAACTCTCAAATTATGATTTCATGATTTTGAAGTGTGAATTTAATTTCAAGTATGTATGATTTTATGACTTGCGCAAGTCCATGCAAAGTTAAGTATGCCTATCATGAATTTCGCAAGGTTAACAAGATCAGTTTATGATATATTTTAGAGTCAAGACTCTCAATGTTAAGATTTAAGTTATGTTTAAGAATATTATTATATGAGCAATATACATATGTTGGGAGTAGTGTTTAGCACCATAAATGTGAATCTGGTTAGCTGATATTACAGGACAGATACTTAGGAGTAGACGGGGGTTGGGTCCCCAAGTCTGAGCTACGTGCCACCATAGGATAAGGGATCCTCGATATTGAGAATGGCTCCCTTAGCAGGAATATGGGATCCTAAGTATTAGAGAGTATCTCCCTTTCCTGAATGAAACGTGCGAGGGGTCATCGATATTGGATATTTTAAGCCTGCGAGTCACGAGTGACATCACGCCTGTCGTTGTACATTGGCGAGCTTGGGCATTTGCTGCCCACTTGAGTGAGATAGTTTGGGGCATCATGTAAGCTCTATCGTGATGGTGTGCATTATGAGGAATCTTCCGTTATTCCTCATGCTTTCAGTTGCTTATGTAATATATTATGATATTTATGTTTTATAGCATATTTGACCCATAGATCGGCTTATGAGTTTTCACTGTGATTTGAGATGGTACATTACATGATTTCTATTTCTAAACCTTGGGCCATTATGTTTAGCATATGATGAATATCTCATGATTATAGATTACTTCAGAATATGATATTCCGCATGTTGTCCTTACTCTCATGTTCTATCTTGATTTATGTTCATGTCTTTGGACTATCATTTTACTAGTATGTTTTGCTCACCTTATATACTCGGTACATTCAAAGTGCGGCGCATACTCTATGCTATATCATTTCATGATATAGATCCAGAAATACTCGAGACTCATCCCATGATTAAAAACGTTCAGAGCTTGATATTTACTTGAGAGTGAGTCTCATCTTTCCATGACTAGGAAGTTATCTACCTCATTTCGAGTATTTTACTTTGTTTTAGTTTCGGACTGAGGTGCGTGGGGAGCTTGACCGACTGGCTCATGCGGTGTAGAGGCTTTCGGACATGAAGTTATGTTAGCCTTTGACTTATTCAGTGTTTACATTGTGGGATTATCATATTGCTCCCGTAAGGGATATCTTATATTTCGGTGCTTAACCGATTTTCCTTATAAATTTATATTGTGTTGTGGCCAATACACCATGGGTTTAGCTTGGAGTCATTCGTGGTTACTGGGTCCCATGTGCTGCGATGCAGGGTCATTGCTCGGTCATGGGCGGGAAGTCGCTTTTTTTGAAAGTATTTTATAGGTCTCTAAGTGCCTCAAATGAAGTTGTAGCAAGGCAAGGATAGCAAAGGCGTCCATGATAGCCAACACTTTTGTAGAAGCAGTGAAATTCGAATAAGATGACAAAAATGGCGGGAGCACTTGGCACGCCCTAGAGAATGAAGCATTTGCAATAAACTATTACAAAGAGCATATCAACAAAACGTGGAAAAGGAAGAAGAATGAGACCATGACATGACCCATCCCAAGATTGATTGGGAATTTATCACCAAGTACCTAACCTCACTTCGAATACACAGAGGGTATATGCGGTGAATTCTCAAGAGAAGAGACACAGATATGAAGATCACTACGATGCGAAAGAGGAAGCTAATTTTGTAAATAATCGGGGGGTTTTGGGGCCCAACACCCAAGGAGTCTAACTAAGACTCTTGGCCTCAGGCCAAATCAAGATCGAGAACTACTATGGGAACAATAATTATGATAGAGATGCAGGGCCAGAATGAGGACGAGTCAATGGAGGAATATAGATGCCCTTAAGAATGATAGGAATGGAGTTTATATTCCTTCAAGAGCTAAAGAGCCTACTACTAAGGACTGCGGAACCGCAAGTTTAGAGACATGATGGTCGTATGATGAAAAGGTTGATTCCATGGAGATAAGAGTCAAAGAGATGAGGGGGAACTTTCAAGCTTAGAAGTCAATTGGTAGACTCACATTCAACCTTCATAAACGGCTTGAGCTGGTGGGCCAAATCTCGGTAGCACTAAATCAAAGGCAAAGGGCACTTTGTCCAAGTGATACCATTCCCCAGCCCTCGAAATGAGGATCATTGCATGTGACCATAATCCAAGCAAGTATCTTGAGGAACTACGAGTAATCAATATACCATCGTGTCGCAACGTTAAATCGAAGCACTACTTGGAGGTGACCTGAGGTATTTCAATTTTTGATTTTTAGAGTTGACTTTTTGTTTATTACCCAATTATGCAGAAATTAAGTCATAAACCACAAAAAAATTCCAAGAATAATAATTGAAAAGGGCACGAAAAAGCATCGGCACATAGGCCGGCGTGACGGGTAGGCGATCGGGCGCATGAACTGATGCGACATGCGGAAGTCACACACGGTCTGAGCACATGGAATACCACGTCGCGGAGGAGGGTCCCAGGCCAAAAATTCCCAGGTCAAGTGGTAAGCCGGCCCAAGAATGTTTTTGAAAGAGCAAAACCTAATTTTACTCCTTACCTTTCAGCTCACCCATGCTGCACACCCCTATTCCTCTCAAAATATTTCCCCAAAACTTCATCTTTCTCAAAAATTCATCAAAATTTGTTCACACGAATCATAAAGAACATCATTTTTCTTCTTCAAATTTCACCAAAAATGGCTACAAAAAGCTAGCAAGGGGAATGATATATGGCTTCTTCAAGCCATAGAAATAGAGTCAAGAGGAACTCAAGAAGCACCAAATGAGGATGCAGTCATACCACGTGTAACACCACTGAAACTTTTCTAGACCCGACTCATTACATTTCAAGAAGAAAATTCGGGGAAAAACCGAAAAAATGCCTCGAACGGCGAGACAACGAGTAAGTGGTCAACTCCAACAACTCGTTGTATCGGTCGTAGTCGCGGAATATTTTGGTCTCTAGGGAACTGCGAGAAAAGGTACGGCCGTTGTGAGAACCACGAGTCGTCACAGCCGATCGGTGTTTCCCCGATGCGAAATTCTTCCGGGACCCCATGACTCAGCAATGAGTGGGTTGTTAAAACGATGGCCGTTGTATGAGTCGTTAGGTAAGAACCCTAGAAACCCCTTTCGAGAGATAATGAGTGGGAACAACGACTCGTTGTATCCCACACGAGTCGTGGTCACCACCACACTCATGTCACCTTTGGGATTTTTAGAATTCGTCCAATAAAGGTAATATTTGGATGCAATGACCCATTGGTTCAACCAACGAGGTTATTGTGTCACCCATTGTCAAGCTTACGGGTTCCTTGACCGGTGGCCACGGGAGGAACCAACGCGACTCGTTGGTGCATTCAACGAGTCATCGTGATCCAGATTGCCGGATCGATGTTCTTGTACCAGAAGTGGAACCAGAGGTCCCAGTAGAGGCGTAGTCACAACCAGCTGACTCGTCAAGTGACTCGTTGGACCACACTTGGCCAATTTTTAGATTAATTTTCAAAGGTGATTTTTGTAATTTCCCACCTATTTAGTCCTAAATTACGTTGTTTTGGGTTTTAATTAGGGCTTTTTGAGGGGGTAACTGACAGTTTTCTCATTTCTCATCCCTTCTTGATTTAGAACATAAGTTTCTCTTAGTAAGGCTCGGAAGCAGAAGTTAGGGACATCGATCCTCCTCGGATTTTCAAGGAATTCTCTTAAGGATTTTCATCACCGGTATATGGTAATTCCAAAAGGGAATATTTCTTCCCTTGTGTCCCCAAAAATCTTCCTTATCTTCTCTACATCAATTCTAGCCCAAAACTTTCAAATGTGAAGAAATTACATGTAAGACTTCATTTAGCCATGGGGAATATTATTTATGTTAATTGTAGACAATTTTCCACCGGTTGTGACTATTTTGACACTTGTCCCACTGTAAAAGTAAATTCTAGCCTAATTCTTGAAGCGAAAAACTAGAGTCTTACATAATTGATAATTATCGAAATTGCTAGATTACATCTTGGGTTGGGATTTCCCATGTTGTTAGTATGTATTGAAATTTTAGTAATATGTATGTTAGTTCGGTTTGATTAAGTTAGAATACTCGGGGCTACTCGAAATGTTAGGCGGTAGTTTGACTATAGAAATTCTCGAAGTGTGTTAGTGCCTCCCAATTATACAGTATTAGGCTCGGTATCAGAATTTTAATGGTTCTTTGGCGGTCATGACACTTCCATATAAGCATACCACGACCATTCTTAGAACCCGATTATAAGGCTCTCAGGGCCCAATAAGACTTTCGGGGTACTCTCAGTGATATCCACGGCTCGGTTGAAGTCTTGGGCCTCGGTTCAAATCTCGACTTAGTAGTCGGTCTAGGGTATCCAATGGGAGTAGGACTTAGCACCAAGAAGACCGGGTTCCAACGCACCGGGTTTCCAAAAAGCATGTTTCCGTTATAGAGTTATATTTATTGGCCTGTGGCGGACTTGTGATCACTTAGTTCATGCCTTTATACAGCAAGTATATTGAGTCCCTGCAGCAGGGGTGTATACATCGACACTCCACGTCTAGCTCATGGTTATATGTCGGTTAAAGAATCTCACTAGCCGGCTCTCGGTTCAATTTTAGATTAGTTAGTTCGAGATCGATTAGTATAGTATTTGATTAGTATACGAGATTTAGGGCATGTCCTTGACCATTAGACGGGTCATTTCATGATCTCGGTTATTACAGTTATTACGGTTTTCGGCATTTTAGTTGGTCATTACTGTCTTTTCAATTAGAGCTATTTTTTCCTTGTGTATAGTTTCTCTCCTTACTCGGTACATTCAAAATGCTGATGCATACCTTTTGGTGTTGTATTGTTTTATGATACGAGCTCACTTGAGGATCTCAATCTCGGCTTCATTACCAAATCGCTTTCAAAAGTCCCATCCGCATCAATAGTGAGTCCTCGTGTTTCGGGCGAGACTTATTTCTTTTAAATTATATTTCTTTCATTTAGACTTTGAGTTAGGCCAGGAACACAGCCTAGCAACTCTTGATTTGTAATTAGCTTCGAGCACGAGACATAGTTTCGAGACTTTCAGCTTTATTTGATTATTTTAAACTTTATGATTTAGCTTTATTTCCATAAATGGTTTTTATTCTTACTTTAAAGGTTCCGTTATATATATTTACTCAAAATTCTAGTGTTATGATAGATCATGGGTTGACACAGAGGTTACTTTTGACTCCAAGTACTCACGTCTTGTCGGGGGTGTATACTCGGGGCATGACACCACCACAACCACCAAGGCGTTATGGACTCGGTTGGGTCACGGAGCGAAGGTAGAAGTAGTTCAAAGATCATAAGGAGTCAAAATATTCTCATGAATTATTTGTTGATAGATATAGTTTATGTCACGACCTGAACATAGACCCGAATCATAACACGGGACAAAGGCCGAGAGGCTAAGTCGACCCATGGCATAAGAATACATCTATTTCATTCATTATAAGCGGAAGACTGAATCACAGGCATAGAGGTTACGTAAACATAATCATGACATATCATAACATGGGAATCACCAGAAAAACACCGGTAGTACTACACAGCATGCGAAAGCTACCTACATACAATGGGTTGATGAGACAACACCCCCATATAACACAGGACAAATGTTGAAACATAAAATAACATGAATGTCAATCGAACGGCCCTCATTTGGACTCACTAATAAGGCGAAGTACACTCTCTGAGATGATCTAGATAGCAGGATATGAGCACAGAAATTCGAACTGTATCGTAAGAAAATGCAACATAGAAGGTATTTGGTCGGTGCGTGGAATGTACCAGAGTATACAAGGTAAGTAAAAGCTCTCGACATTTTAATATATGTAAAAGCTCATAAAACATCATAAGAGTAGGACATCATGTTCATGTCATAAATATCATAACATAACATATCAAAACAAGGTTTTTGCAGCATCCGTAATACAATCATAATCAAGATCAAGAGGAGGAAATCCAAATGAACATTTCTTGAGCCAATATACGTAATCATAAACATGCATAAATCGTGAGGAATAGTGGGAGATTCTCTTAACCGGCTTATACCCCATGAGCACACTGAAGTCGACTTGTAAGCCTAGTCGGGAGGCCATTCATACCTTGCCAAGGAGTAGAAACATGAAGGTGTGATCAAAGGAAAAGGTCCATTTAGGCCGGGGAAAGTCACAAGTCCCAACATACCTATGGTGCCATGTAGCTTATAAGATCGAGGCCGAGAACACAGGCCCCAAACCTACTCGGTGTTCGGTACTACTCCCAAAACATATATAGTGCTCATGGTATAATATGCATGAGTTCATAGGCTTGTTAAATCATGACAATCATAAGCTTTGCTTGTAAATATGTGAACTAACCATGAATCAAGGCCCGTGAGTCATCCAAAACATAATTCATAAATCATAGGATTCATTCATACTAGTAAAAGACATACATATAATAACTTGTAAAATCATCAAATCATGACGGGTAATTGAATAAATTCATATTTCAAATCATAAATCATGTTGGGTTTGTAATATCAACATTTTGAGTAGTAGATCATAAATATATTCTTCATAGATCATGCATAATTAGGCTAAATTTGATAGAAATCGGAATCAATAATTTTATAAGTTAAATTAATTTTTTGTTTTTTTTAATATTATTATTTTTTTCAATCATAATCATAAATTGTAAAATCCCATTAGAAAATCACCTGAATTTTTCTAAAAATTAATTAAACTGGTTACATTTTTGATAGGTTTTCATAAATTAATAGAGAATGGGATTGGGTGTGAATGGAAAATCCATTCGTAACCCTACATATACAGGTAAGATCATATTCTAAAGTTCTTGAATTCCCAAGGAGGAATTGATAGGGAAAAGCTTGATTCTATGCTTGATCTCTCTAAGACTACTCTTAGTATGCATGCATGGGAATGATGCAAATGGAAATCTGTCTTAAATGCCAGAAAAATATATGAAACAACGTAGTTAGGGCCTTATAGCATGGAAAGGTCAAAAGTGCCCTTAATGAATTTAGCACGATGCACACGGGTTAACCAACGGGCGTACCAAGTCGTTGGAAGCTGCGACTCGTGGTATGGCTCGTCTTCTACACTTTACCCGGGACTTACTTCGAGAATCAAACCACGATTAGATAGGACTGACTGCGTCCTTTGGTGCCAATTCGTTGAGTCGATCATTGCTTGCCCCTCTAAAATTTCTAAGCACCTCATAATGAGTCTCGCACGACTCGTTGTTTCCTCCAACGGGTCAATGGTGTCAAGTCTGCTAAGTCCACTAGAAATTTTTACCATGTAGAAAGCGTAGACAATGGTCGTTGTTACTCAATATGGGTCGTTGGGTGACCCATTACTTCCCCCAAAAGCTAAAGTCTATCTCTCACCATGACTACAAACGGCTTGACTCGTTGTTGCCCCAAAAAACTTGTTACATCGATTATTTGCTTCCAATGCCACTCGGACTCTTGAAACCATGGCGTAACAACGGCTCGTAGTTTCCAATAACAAGTCGTTACACCTCTCATCTTGTGATGTTTTCCCAGTTTTGGCAGTTTTCAACTTTTAACTCCGAATTATAACTGCTTGGAAACGCTTGGGGGTATTCTGATATCTCTGCTTGCGGTAACATTCATCGTTGAATGTAGGAAACAAGAAAATAGAAGTATGTGTGGTGTTTCTCTGTTAAATGCGTCATTTAAACCAAAACTACTTAATCCACTACCTCCAACTCATATCACATATTTGAGCGATTTCATGCTTCACATACATATCCACATACGTAAAGAAACTTGAGCACATTATTTGAACATGAAAAGCTAAATAGAGTTATAGGGAAAAATCGGTACCTCAATTCGGAACAAAGCTAGGTAGAGAATAAGTGTGGGTATTTAGCCATCATATCGCGGCTTCCTAAGCAACTCCTTCAACATGTTTGATTCCTCCATAATACTTTAAACGAAGCTACTTCCTTGTTCCTAAGTCTCCGAACCTAATGATCCAATATTTCCATAGGAACATCCTGCATGCATTGGTATATTTTACACAACCTTGTCCCTGCACAGGACTACTAGAAGTGGATCTCCCAAACATTTCTTCAAAAGAGATACATGAAACATAGGATGCACGAAAGATAACTCTGAGGACAAGTCCAACTCAAACGCTACCTTACCAACTCTTCCCATAATCCCGATAGGGACCAACATAATAGGGATTGAGTTTTTCTTTCTTCCCAAATAGTATGACTCCTTAGAAATAGGAGATACCTTCAAAAAAATACCCAATCGTCCACCTCGAACTCCGGCTCTCTCCTCCTCCACATCGACCTTATGACTTTTGGCGACTTTGAGCGAATTTTCATCTGTCCCTTATAAAGCGAACCTTCACCATAGACTCATGAGCCCGAATCTAGCCCTATCATAGCTACCTCACCAACCTCAAACCATCGATGGGCGATCTACATCTCCGCCTACAGAGAGCCTCGAATGGTGCCATTTGAATCTTGGAATGATAGTTGTTATTGTAGAAAACTCGATCGAGGCAAGTGATCATCCACAACCACCTCTAAAGTCAATAACGTATGCCCTCGCTATGTCCTCAGAAATTACGGAATTGTCAGCTCAGTTTGGCCATCGTTTGCGGGTGAAATGTTGTCTTTGAGTTTAACCCATGAGTACCAAGCCCTTTTGAAAAGACCACCAAAATTGAAGGCAAATTGAGTACCTCGGTTTGAAATGATGAACAGAGGCACTCCATGAAATCGAACTAAATCCCGGATGTATAGCTTGGCATAACCTAAGCTAAGTTCGTAGTTTTAACCGGTAGGAAATAGCGACTTAGTCGGCACTGCATGCACCACCACCCACATAGAATCATACGTCGGCGAGTAAAGTGTGACCTATAATGAAATCCATATTAATCTCTTCCCACTTCCAAGTTGGAATGCTAATATCCTGATCGCCCCCGCCTTTGATGCTCGACCTTGACTAGCTGATTTTGACATAGCTCACGAGTGCTTGATATCCCCTCTTCATGCAAAATTTACCAATATATTTCGAAAATCATGACACATCTTGGTGGAGCACGGATGGATAATACACAGATCCATGGGCCTCCATACAATGACCGGCTCTTCAAATCATCAACATCTGGAACACATAGGCGACCACTGATGCAGAAGCACACATCTCCCCTTGGGGAAAGCCTCCACCTTCGACTTGAGCGACTTCTTTCGGCTTTACAAAGTGGATCCTCATCTTGTCTAGCTTTCACATCAGTCACTAAGGGCGATTCTGATCCTCTTTGCACAACAACATCGCCATCGGTCGAGTCGACCAATCTAACTCCCAACCTTGCAAGTCAATGGACATCCCTCACCGGCTCCTTCTTCCCTACGTCACATGGACAAACTCTGTAGAGATCCTACTAGTGCGTCTGCTACCACATTAGCCTTACCCGGATGGTAAAAGACACTCATATCATAGTCTTTGAGTAGCTCTAACCACCTCCTTTTCGTAGATTGAGTCTTTCTGCGCGAACACATATTGTAGCTCTTGTGGTCCGTAAACACGTCCACGTGGACCCTTTACAAGTAATGTCACCATATCTTTAATCTGAATACCACATTGCCAACTCTAGATCATGGGTCGGGTAATTCTTCTTATGGATCTTTAAGCTGTCTAGAGGCATATGCTATTACTTTCCCTCGCTGCATCCAATACACACCGAGTCGATTCTTAAACATCCACAACACCAAAAAGCATTTGTACCCTCGGGTAGGGTAATCACTTAGGTTCGGTAGTGAGTCGGGTCTTGATTTTGGAAGCTTTTCTCACAAGCCTCAGGCCATTGAAATTACCTATTTACGAGTCAACCTTGTCAATGATACTTTGCAATTGATGAAAAAAGCCTCAACAAATCTCCAATAGTATCTGATAGGCCCGAAACTCAGAGTATCAGAAGGATCTCCAGTCTAGGCCAATTCTTCCGCTTCGATTTTCGAGAATCTACTTTTATACTCGCTTTATACCACATGGCCCAAAAATGCTACCGAGTTCAACCAAAACTCGCACTTACTGAACTTGGCATACAATTGGCGATCCTTGAGAGTACGAAGCACTACTCTCGGATGAGCGACATGCTCCTCCTCGCACGAGTATATAAGGATGTCATCAAATGAACACAATCACGAACATCTCCGAATGCGGCTTGAACACCTGTTCATCGGGTCCATAAAATTTGTAGGAGCATTTGTTAGTCAAAAGACATAACTACAACGTAATGACCATGCCGCGTCTAAGGCTATCTTCGGGGATATCACTCTCTCGAACTCGGCGTGATACCCCAGGTATGGGTTTATCTTGGCTTACTTGGCACCCTAAAGCGAGTCCAAACAAATCATCGATCCAGGTAAGAGATACATGTTCTTAATGGTGACCTTGTTCAATTGTCGATAGTCAATGCACATCTGAAGTGAACCATCCTTCTTCTGAACAAATAACACTAGTACACCCCATGGAGAATTGCTCGATCGTAAAGCCCTTATCTAACGGGTCCTTCTTGATCCTTCAACTCTTTTAGCTCGATCGGAGCCATCCTATAAAGATGGATAGATATAGGTCTGGCATTATCGGGTAGAAAGGTAAATACCAAAATTAATCTCGCTCGGGAGGAACACCTGGCAAATCATCGGGAAAGACCTCACGGATACTTACGCTGCCAGGACTAAGCTGGATAGTTAGGGTCTTAGACTCAACATCCTTAACCACGACTAGATGGTACATGCAACCCTTAGAAATCATCTTCCGGCCTTAAGATATGAAATCATCGACTGCTTGTTACCCAACGACTGCCCTTCCACTCCATCGATTCACACGGAAAATAAGAATTCCCACATACAAAGTTCTACAATTTTAAAAGCATAACACGCATACAACTAATACATGCCAAGAATAATGTCAAAGTCGGTCATGGATAACTCTACAAGGTCTATAGGTGACTTTATACGGTATAGTAATAGGGCATCCTCTATACACTCGCTATCTATGAATCACCGACAGGGAATAGAAGCCAAAAATGGTTCGATAGAGTCTCGGGACTAACTCCAAATCCACTAGCGAGTGTAAGGGATCACAAAAGACAGTGTAGCTCCCGAATCTAGCAAAGCATAAACATCAATATAGAAAAACACTCAACATACCGGTGACCACATCGGAGCCTCCACCACTCACGGCAAGGTGCTAAAGCACAAAACACATTTGAGCGGCTAGTTGAACTAGTTGAGGCACCCTGCGAGACATGTTGTTAGGCAGCGAAACTAGTTGCGCTTACGAGCCCCACAGACCCACGATGCAAAATTTGAAGGAACAAATCCACCCCAGTCTATGTTCGATTTGCCACACCCAAAACAAGCATCGAAACCCATTGGCACCTTTTGGGTGATTCTTGCCACGCCCACCATGCACAAGGCGGGAAAGTTTGCTCCACTGCATGCTACCCTTTGGCCTCTCAAATCGAGACTCTACTCTTGATCCCCTCTAAATCTAGATGGTGTGTTGACGATGATAGAGGTGGAGAAATAGACACAATGCTAGGGCTAGCTGGCGTTGTCCACCCTGACGACACGAGAATCCGTGCTTGTCGGTCCTAGCCCTCTTGACCTCTCTACGCCTTCGATATTCCAACTCCATCGATGTACATGAAACACAATCACGGGAAGTCTATATCTCAATGCAACATGGCGATCCTTCAATCCTTATCCGAGATAATCCACCACTCCATGTACAAAATGGCTCAGAGCCCTACGAGTACGCTACCATCTCTGGCGCATACTTGGATAGGCAGGTGAACTCAATGTGTACTCTTGAAAGGAAACTTCACCCTACTTCAAGTTAACAAACTCATTCGCCTTAAGCTCCCTCATCTCTCGAGGAAAAATGTCCCGATCCAAGAATCTTTGCATGGAACTCTTCCCAACTTATATGGAGCTGCACCTTGCCCTAGCATCCCTCCATTTCTTGACTATATATGAAGAAGAGCTATTCGGTTGATAAGATGCCAAATCAACACACTCTCCGTGGTCACCCCCCATAACCTAGGTGATCTTTAGAATCTCCTCGATGAAATCATGTGGGTTCTCATCCACCTTGGACCCAAGGAACTCGGAGGAGTTCATGCCGAAAATATCTAATCGGGTTATTTGGCGCATTGCCCATTAAGGAATATACGCGGCTGTTAGTTGGCTGGTGATCAAGGCTTGTGCCAACATCTAGATAGCGCCAGAAACTCGCGTGGGCAAGCGCTCTAGAGTGCACAGGAGCTCTGACAGTGGCGCCCTAGCTGATACCCATGATCATTTCCATCTCGTAGCCTTTACCATTCCCTTTTCTCCTACCGTTCATTCTTTTATGAAGCCATGATTACGCAATCGATGTACTTACGATTTAGAAGGATGAAAGACTTTTACCACCCACGACATGGATCATGAAAGAAGGGAACATTTCCCTAAACATCTCGTAGCCTCTTAGTCATAAGTGTGGGCCTTCACACCCATGAAAAGATTTTACTTAACACGGCATTCGGACACTCTAGGACACTTCAAAACCTATGACTTTGATACCAAATTTGTCCCGACCACGAACATGGGCCGAATCGTAACACGGGACAAGGAACCTGAGAGGCCCCAAGTAGACCCATGGCATAGAATACATATAACGTCATTCATTATGAGGCGGAAGGCTAATCACAAGTACTAGCGGAAACATAAACATAATCATGACATATCATAACAACGAAATCACTTAGACATACACCGGTTGAGTACTACACCTTTATACAAAAGCCTCTCTACTACATATGATGGGTTGATGGGACAACATCCCCATCTAACAGGACAAATCTTGGAAACATAAAATAGCATGAATGTTCGTCGAACAACCCTCAAAACATGAGGACTCACCAATAAGATGAAAGTACACTACGAGATGATCTAGATATGAGGATGAGCCTAAGAGTCGGAACTTTGGTATCATAAGACGATACAACATAGAAAGGTATGCGATCGGTATATGGAACGTCTAAGTTTGCAAGGTAAGTAAAGCGAACATTTAATATATGTAAAAAGCTACGTAAAATATCATAAGAGTATGACATCATGCTCATGTCATAAATATCATAACATAACATATCAAAAAGGCTCAAGTTTTCAAAGCATCCGTAATACAATTGTAATCATGATCACTTAGGAGAAAAGCCAAATAGACATTTCTTGGGCCAACATACATAATCATAAATATGCAAAATCATGAGGAACGGTGCGAGATTCTCTTAACCGACATACTCCATATATGAGCACACATGAAGTCCGACTTGTAAACCTAGTCGAGTCATTCGTACCTTGCCAATGGTAGGAGAGACCATGAAGGGCGTGATCACATGAAAAGGGTCATTTGGTCGGGGGATAGTCACGAGGAGGTCCCCAGCATACCTACGGTGGCACGAGTTTATGAGATCAGGCGGAACACGGCCCCGAACCTACTCGGTGTTCGATACAACTCCCAAAATATATATAGTGCTCATAGTATAATATGAATGAGTTCATAGGCTAGTTAAATCATGATAATCATAAACATGCTTGTAAATATGTGAACTAGCGATGAATCGAGACGTGATCGGCAAAACATAATTCATAAATCATAGGGTTCATGCATACTAATAGCTCATACATGTAACTTGTAAAATCATTAAATCATAATGGGTAATTGAATAAATTTATATTTCAAATCATAAATCATGTTGAGTTTGTAATATCAACATTTTGAATAGTAGATCATAAATTGATTCTTCATAGATCATACATAAGTAAATTTGAATTTGATAGAAACCAAGATCAATAATTTTATAAGTAAAATAATTGTAAAATCAAATCAAAATCCATAAAATATGATGTAAATCATAAATCATAAAAGCCCATTAGAAAATCATTAGATTTTCAACAAAAGTGAATTAAAAACCCGATAACTTTTTGGTATATTTCCATAAATTAATAGAGAATGGGATTGGGTGTGGAAAACACCTATTCGTAACCCACATACAGGCAAAATCGAGATTCTAAAGTTCTTGAATTTCCAAGGAAGAATTGATAGGGGAAGAAGCGATTCTCGCTTAGTCTCTCTAGAACTCTCTTGAAGTATGCATGCATGGGAATGATATATGCAATGAGGACTTAACCTATCTTAAATGCCCGAGAAAAATACATGAAATGATGTAGTTAAGGGCCTTATAGCATGGAAAGGTTGAAAGTGCCCTTAATAAATCTTAGCTAAAAATCTACGGGTTAACCAACGAGCGTACCAACGAGTTGTTGGAAAGGCGCACAACTCGTGGTTTGGCTCATCGTCACACTACCCGGAGCCTTGCTTAGTAATGAAACCACGGCTAGAGCGGATGACTCGTCCTTTGGTCAATGGGTCATTAGTCGATCGTTTAGCACTCTGAAATTTCTATACCTCCTCACAATGAGTCTCACCACGATTCGTTGTTTCCTCAACGGGTCATAGTTATGCATTTGTGAAGTCATGAAATTTGACCATGTAGACCTTGGCTTGTTGTTGACAATGAGTCATTGTTACTCATGATGGGTCATTGGGTGACCCATTACTTCCCCTAATACTAAAGTCCATCCTTACCCGCGACTAGCGATGACTCATTGTTTCCAATGATGAGTCATTACATCGATCGTTTCTTCCACCGCCACCGAGACTCCACAGAAACTATGGTTGGTAACAATGGCTCGTAGTTTCGATATGATTGTTACACCTCTCATCCTATGATGTCTTTTCGGTTATTTGATTTCAACTTTAACTCCAGGTCTACTCTTGCAGGCACTTTTACAGGGTATTATAGTTGACATTTATAAATTTCTCACGATATTGTTGATAGACTACATATTCTTGGGTTGGGATTTATGTTTAATGATCATTGAGAATGTAATTTAAATATGGTGAGGTTTTGGCGAGTGGTATCAAGCGAGTCAAACCAAGTTAAGATTAGAGGAAAAATTGTGAATTTTTCACCGTTGTTTGAATAGATTACTTGGTACACCTAACATTGACCCACAACCATTCAAATACCTTATCTTGAGACCCGTTCATAGAGAAATTAGACATACTCTCGGTGGCACGAATTCGGTTTCAAGGTGTGCCCACCACCAACATGAGAGGTATCACGTATCTTTTCCTTATGCACATGAGTGGGAGAGGCTAGAATATGGCTAAAAACTATTTGTGCTTGTTTGGTGCCTAGGAAGCATGTGACTCATGCAACAGGGAAAGTTTGACTTGTGTTCGCTTTGATGGTGGGGCCAGGTTAATATTAGGGTATTATCAAGGATGTATTGAGAAGAAGCATTGATCATGCCCAAATTACACCTTACGGTGAAGTATAAAGTGGTATTTGTTTAATATAATAACCCAACTAGGTTGGATTCAATCCCACATGGAATAAGGAAGACATAATATATTAATGGTGATTAAATTAACTTGTAGTAAATATTTCAGGGTTTGCAAGTAAAATGAGTAATTTTAACAATGATTGAGTTGTTATCAAATTATTAAGATAAAACTAGGTTTATGTTCCCCATGATTTCATAACATAGTGGGCCTATTTTATTAGTGATCTATCCTGGTGAATTTTATATAAGAATGACGATTAAGTTCACCTAATGTCTCTTGCCTACATAGATGAATTTCACCTAAATCCTTTAGAATTTTTTAGGTGTATATATTTTCCCTCACCATAAGTCTTGGATTAATTATCCTCAGTTAGATCTCAAGTAAATTAGATGAGGGTTGGTAGCTTCAAATTACCACTATTATTCTCTTTTCCTAACTTCAACCTCTTTAGTCGAAATAAGTTGAAGATATAGGCAATTAAATATTAAAAAGTAAGAGAATAATAAGCCCTCAATTCACCATTCAAGAATCACTATTTTATTTTTCCTACTACAGCCTAATCTATTATGGTTCCCATAATTCTAGCTTAAAAGATTTAGCTGCTCATGTTTATGAAAATAAAAATATAGGATGTAAAATAAATCATAATGAAATATTTACTATAATATGAAATTATTTAACAAAATCTCCAAAGAGATATTGAATCACAAGAACTTGATGAATTCTCCACAAATATTTAACTACACAAATTCGTAAAGTATGAATTATGCAAATATTAACACTAAATCCCTGATATTTCCCACCTAAAGCATACTAAACAAGGGTATACATAGTATAGTAAGCCTTCATTGTTACCATTTTGGATTGGAATTGGATTAGGCGGCTTTGTTCCTAGCGGAGGCTGGGATTGCGGTCACTTAGGTACATCTAGTAGGCCACTGTGCCTCATGCGCCTCTTGCGTCGGATCCTTAGTGTGTCGCGCCTCTCCCTGCTTGACTCTACTATGCATAGCACGAGGCCATAACATAGTTATTCTGTGCCATATCCTTCTATTACATATTTCATCAATCATGTTTTGCCATACTTGCTCTTTTTAGCCACAATCAAACCCCGTATGTCGGTGTGACAATAGGTTCACATAATCCTCCATATTTGATTCCCTTTAATCAAAATATTTCTATTCTTGAGTAACCCAATCGTGCATTACCCTTTTAAGTTGCATTGCTTTGGAATCATCTTTCTCAAATTTTGTATCTCATATCCATAAGAAAACTTTCCAACTCTTTTGCCAAACTATAGATTTTCTTTATGGATCATTTGATTAACTTTATTTTCCTCCCAAATTACCCTAGATTCTCTATGAAGGTATATGGTAGCTGTGGTAGTGGTTTTGTAGTTAATAGCGGCGGGCGTAAGTTGCGGCCAAGTTCAGCGCTGGTATTGGCGAACCATCCTTTGGTGGGCTGGCCCATTGATGTGAAGGGCCATGGACACCCAAAAAAAATCTAGGAAAACTAGGTTTCGATGAGAAGGAAAACTGAATTTTCGATCAGGCGTAAAGTGTTCATTTGTTTGATCCATACAAACACATCTTTTAAATATTATTTATGCTATTATTTAAAAAATTATTCTTATTAATATGAAGGAATGCGCAAGACACGTACGCTAAGAGTAATTCAATTGAAAAGTTTGAATATTAGAACATACTTAAAATAAATGTTGTGTATATTATAAGACATGTCTTTTAACTGAGTCTACGAGAAAAAATAAAATACAATACAAAATAATATATTTTAAAAATGAATGTAAATGTCACACAAATATTTTTTTGACTTATTTATTATTAGCTCATTACCTTTGCACAAAGAGAATGAGGTTATTTTTCATGCCATTTGACACCATAAGAAGTTTTACATAGAAAATCTTATAGCTCAAGGAATAACAACGCCCAATAGTTTAAATATCAAATATAACTATGAATAATTTAGAGAGACTTTTAGATGTCAACTTCACAATTAAAAAAGAGGCAAAATAGTCTTATTCGGGTGATTTAGGATATTGGATGAAGTTTGTAGGAACTTCGGGAATTTTTTAGTATGAATTATATGTCTGTATTGAAAAAATTCAATAAAAATATATAAGAAATATGATTTTTGACATATTAACAAAATATGTTAGTTTGTCCAACGATACAAAGGAACCTTAGTTTTGTCCAACGATACAAAGGAACCTTTGAAGCCTTCCTTGGTCAACATAAAAAATTTATTTTATCTCTTTTATTTTTCAATTTGACATAAATGAAAACTCACAAACTTCAAATTAAGATCCATCTTTGCTCCTATCATAATCTTTTTACGATTGACAATAAATTTGTTAAAGAAAAATACTATCTGAAACTACAACAAGGGAAACATAATATTATAAAGGGAAAAGGGTCAAAAATACCCTTAAACTATGTGAGAATTGAACAAAGCGTACACCCCGTAAGATTCCGGCATCTAGATGGCTATTCGCACGTGGGTTAAGCATATTGAAAATATCGTGCTAGAAAAAGGTCAGGGAAAGATGGACAAGCGCCAAGTCGCACGACGCAAGGCAAAATGCGACTTATAAATTGCATCCAGGAATGCAACATAAATCGCATTCGGGAATCGACTTATAAACGCATTCTTTTGAATGCGATTTATAGTGTCCATTATATATATGCCCCACTTGGTTTAATTGGTAAATCACTTATATAATTTCGAGATAACATGACAAAGCAGAGGACGAAGGAAGATAAATAATCATTTGATTACGGCTTTGTCCAAACGTAGTCTAAGCTAAATTAACCTCAGGTATCGAGGTAGTTAGCAGCAGAGAGCATTTTTACGGATTTTGTTTCGCGAAAGTCAGCCGACAAATCGTCGAGGCTGCGGGACCTAAGGTAAGTAGAATTGCTCCAAACTAGTGTCTATGTGCTCTAAGCGGGTAAAGTGAATACTTCTCCCTTACCGGACCTGCGAAAAATAGCAAGTTTTAGGCCGTCTTCGATAAGCCTAAGTTTGGAAGCTGTAAATATGTCGAAAGTGACGTGGGTCTTGAGAATAGTGTTGTATTTAGTACTAATTGACGTGTATATGAATGCGGTTGGGAGAAATAGGCTGATGCCGGCCGACCCTCGTCCAGAGCTATCGGATAACTCGAGGTTAAGGTATGTGAAGTTGTTCTTCGGCAAGTTAGTAAGTCCTAGCTTTGTGAATCATAGTAAACTCCATATTTGAAACTCTACCGAGGAGTTGAATGTTGAAGTGAGTAAGTCCTAGTAAGTCTGGTTTGTGTTGTCGTATCGTATTCGGTCTAGAAAGATAGAAAAGCATGCGCCAAGGCGATTAGCATTCAGATTGATGTAAACATTGTATGATTAGCAAGCATATTTATAGAATAAAAAAACGGTGCCCCGAGAATAAAAGCTAGTAAATAAAATGAATGAAACCAAGGCAATATTATGGCTACATACTAGCCATTCGAGCTTGATTTTGTGGCTACGAGACTAGTCATTCGAGCAGATGAATGTAGCTACGAATTAGCCAACAGTTAAAAGATTTCAGAATCGGTATAATCGGTAAAGAATCGGTATAGTACGGAAGAGATGGAATAAGAAATCGGATTTCAGATATCCTTTTCAGTTATACATGCTTGCTATTTATATGTGCTATTTGCTTGTTGAGACTTGTTGTGGTGTGGCGCCCCTTATTGAAGCGTCCTCGCCGCCCAGGTTAGTAATCGTGTAGCCCACGGCGGGTAGGTTTACTTCACTCCAAGGAGTATGCCATCCCGGCGGATGAAGATGGGATGAAGCTTTCCCATGCGCGATCGATCGGCATTACAGTGCGACTCAGGTTTCGAGATAGCCTGTTGAGTTTTGTGTCCGAGGAACACGGACCCTATACATTCTTGTATGTACATACAATTATTACGAGTGTAGCTCCGGTTTTGAATAGCAGGTGAGTTTGTGTCAGGGATCAGTTCTATCTATTCTTGTCTACACGAGTCCTCAGGACCGGAACACGGTGCACTTATATATCGGAGAGTCGAGCAGCCAGGAACCCAGGGGCCGTAGAGAACTCAGAGTAATGAATGAGTAAAGTGACTTATTTTTGGCTGGTTTGACACGGGTAGGGGTATATAGATTGTTTGCTTGCTTGGCGCCGCTCCAGGCTTATGAGGAGTTGTAGTATTGGCTCTTGCTTGCTACTTGTATATCTATTTATATGTTGTATACTAGCTACTAGACGACGAGCCGTCGTGTTTGCAATTACGCTTCCGCCTTATCGATGCAGAAAGCATGATCAGTTCTTACTAGTTTTCTTGATTGATTATCTCTGCCTGATTTGCTAGATACTTATCTATTTTGATTGCTTGATTATATTATTTGATTTAGCTGCGTACTCGTGCAATGATGCGACGCCCAGTAGGCGCTACATTACTTACACTGCGAGGTACTCTTAGACGGGGCGATCCTCGTGATTCCCGGTCGGCTATTGATTTAGCCGGCTCTGTCATCAGGTGCAGATTTCCCGAGTGCGGCTCTTTTCCTTTTGTTGTATGCAGTATAGGTAGGTCGAGGCCTGTCCGTCATTCCTATTATTTACTCATATAGGCTTGCGGGTGTATATTATCTCCCTTTGGTCGGTTGGCCGTCCGAGTGAGGCCGTGCGGTTGTATAAGCTGTTTAGTATTTACATTTTCATATATGTAGCGTGTAGGGCCATAGCTTGGCATATTGGTGACTATAGGTCACGTAGCTTTCAGTATTTCCTTGTTTAAGATCGAGATGACTAGACTGACATGGTGGCCTTGTCGGCCCGCATAGGTTCTTTTTTTTTTTTTGATTTGAGTGTGATGCAGTGAAATTTGTTGTACGAATCTGAGAGGCTATAGGCCCGAGATGGCCGAGGAGGCTGTGTTTACGACCGTTATATAGCCTTGTTTCGAAGCACAGAGATAGATCTAGCCGGGCACCGAGATGTGCCTCGGCCACTTCCGATTAGTAGTCCCGAGTCCTTCTAGGGCACGGGTACTTGATCATACCCCCCAAGGTGGGGCGTGACAAACTTGGTATCGAGAGCGGAGTCGTGTCTCGGGGAGTGTTGCAAGTACGTACTTAAGTAAGTCTTGTCTATGGATGTGTTGCCACATACTATAGCGAGGAGGCTGCCGAGCATGATAGGATAGTTACTCTTCTTTCTCGGTCAGTCATTGCTATAGAGCGGTACGATATAGGGATTTGAGTCCCTAAAAAACTTACGTATTCTTTGATTACGAGATACAAGCGGATCCAACTAATACCCTATCACGGGCGAAGATCGAGATATAGTAACGAAGGGCACCATCCGGTTATAAGATATTACGGCGCGACGAGGTACAGAAGGCCTCCCGAGCGTAATACCTTCGTACTATTCCCGGTATACGTTGATAACGTCGAAATAGGAAATCGGAAGTATATGTATATACGAGTTGATTTATTTATTAACTATATAAGATCGTTAAGATTTGAACAAGAGTCGAGACTATCGAGATAGTATGAGAAAGAAAAATGCGGGATTCCCATATCCATCTTTTCGAGATGTGGTACGAGTTATATGTTTCTATTTGTTGCAATAAGAAAAGGGCTATTCCTATCTCTTGACTTTGATTCTAGCAGAATCTGATGAGGCATAAGACTTGGTGGGGTTGCCAATCAAAGGTAAGTAAAGATGGGTGATTGATCTAGTAAGTATTAGAAAGCATAAAGAACCCCTGTGATTCGTAAGGGTTAATGCGAGACCCTCATGATAATAAACCGAGTAGAGCAAGTAAGGCTGCTAGCGTACTCGGCAGTGTATAAGGCACACATCGATGATGAACACTCGGTAATAGTCAAATTGAAGTCAGAAAAAGGCCAGTCCGCCATATACGCTAACGGTGATAGATATTCCTGCAAGATTATAGATATGATTCGGTTGTGATATCGAAGGTAGAAAGGTCATGTGAATCGAATGGAATACATTGCAAGTTAGAAGAAGTATGAATTGAGACTTGACCGTAACCTTATTAGCAATGTAGCGAGGTACTTAGAACCCCAGGCTCGATTTAAAGCAAGATAAAAGGAAGAAGCGGGAATACCGGATTTTGTGGGGAAATTAGAATTACCCCAGTTAATAGAAATTATCATGTATTAAGGGTAAGCCTCGGACTAACGGTTCGAAGAGATAGTAAGATTGCGGTTGATGCGCTTGATTATGTCCCATTTATGGAGAAGCTAAGAAACTACAGAGTAGAGACTCTAATCTAGTGTGGCCTAGAGATAAGGCCTGACGAGCCGATCGTGGGCTCTCAATGTAACTTCTATAGGGCGCAAAAAGATTTGAATGTTGACCCCGCATTGCAAGAAGTGGCGGAATTTCAAACGACGAGACCATAATTAAAGCTTATATGTTTGTTACTTCCGAATGGGGTGACAATACAATGAAATGTTAAGAGAAAGGCGGGAGGTATTAGACCATAGAAAGCGGTATATCATGTAAATTATGAAATTTAGCAAAGCATGTCGGGAGATTACGTGTCACTCTACAATTCGGTATGTATTGTACGTAGTTATTGATATATATATACGAGATAACAGATATCTTTGTGAATAGTTGCCAATAGGGAGTTACAATCCCACGAGATGTTGATTAGTGCTAGGAAGCATATATAGCTTGCACTGCGAGACCCCCACTTGCCAAAAAAAGAGAGAGAAGAAAGAGAAAGGGAAAAGAGAAGAGAAGGGTGGTTGAGTGTGACTTACGTATGAAGCCATAAGCGTACGGATTTTAATTTGTTAGGATTAATAGACTTATACGTTGTTGCCGAATCTAGGCTCTAGAAGCCTACGAGTTAGTAACACAGATGAGATGGCTGAGATAATAAGGAGACACACGATTGGCGGTCTAACGACCCAGCTGGCTTTGTATTAGCGAGGAAGCATCCTAGAATCGATACTTGATATCGCATGTGCAGAGAAATAGAAATTTAAATGAATGGGCATACTTCGGAAGTGCTTAATCACAAAGGTATTTTTTCCAATATGTTAAGTGGCCGTACATTTATTTTTCCCGATCCTGTAGGTGAGTCGACCTTAGCCAACCTAGTAGTTATTATGTGGAACACCCTTAGTCGGCTTCGGCCATCCCGATTAGATAAACCCGTGGGCACCCAAGAAAGGACCACATCGTGTCAGATGACAGACTAGTATTTAATTTGGTTCGCGTAAGATATTCAAATACGAGAGCCCTAGCGAGAAGGCCGGTCTTTCTGAGAATGGCTCATAAGACCGAGAATTTCCCCGGAATAGCGGTATAAATCCAAGTGAATACGCACAAGGCGTAAATTGGTAGTACTCCACTAGCACGGCGTTTTACTAAGACCAAGAGATCGGTAGACCCCCCGTGAAGATCTAGAGAATGATCGCACACAGGAGTAAGTCTAATTAAGACCATCTATTCGGTTATTCCGAGTTATGCGGCGAGATTATTAGATATCATGGTCAATATCGGGATCCTACGATCGAGATAAAGGCACAAGGCTACGCGAGCGGTCGTTTAGGTTATCCCGGCAACAAGTAGCCTTAGCATGCGGCCGGCGAATAAATAAGCTCTAGCTATCTGGGTAGATTACACATTGGATTCTCCCAGGCATAGAGCTAGTATGACCATCAATTATATGCAAGTTCCTAAATATGAATATTTTTGTCAATGAAGAGGCAATGAAGTAGCAAACGCCCTTAGCTATAAATCTATTAGGAGTTTGGCGTACTTATGCATGAACAACGGAGTTATCGAGAGAAATACATCCAATTAGCCAGCACAGTCCATTTAACGAAACGGAGAGACGGCGGTGGTAGTCAATTTTTCTGGCCGTGTTACTAGTAGTTGTGAAAGTGAAAAAACGGCAATATGCGGACCACACAGCTAGGTCCATCTTAGAGCGAGAATCCCGCAGGAAGCGCCGAGATTCTGAATGCTTAGGATGAGGTGTGGCGGTGTAGAGGTCGTCTATGTGTTCAGATGTTTGAGCCTCCGCCGTGTGAATTATGAAGCAGTACATTGCGCCCGTTATTCTCTCCACCCGTGTGGCACATGTACCATGATATCAAAGGAAACTCTTTGGTGGCCGAGGTATGAAAAGAGAATTCTTTGAATTTATAGCGAGTGTCCTAGCGCCCGCGGTGAAACGAACATCGAAGCCGGGGCGGGTTAACTCGGGACATAGGCTGTGCCTCTGGAAATGGGAAGCGGTGAATATGGATTTTATGGCGAGATTACCCCGTACGAGACATAGACACGATTCTAGATGGGTGATAGTTGTGATTGACAAAATCGGCTCATTTCCTGCCATTAAGCTACTTTCTCGAAGGTATCTTAGGAGTATGCTCAGAAATAGTCGGTGCACGGAGTACGGTATCCATTATATAAGACAGAGGAGCATAGTTACGGCTAGATTTTAGCGTCGTTTCGAGAGAGGTTTGGGTACGCGAGATTGACTTGAGTACAACATTCCACCCTCGAATGAGATGGACAAAGGGCGAGGCACCGTTCAGACGCTCGAGGACACGCTGCGGGCGTGTGTGCTAGATTCTAGGGGTAGCTGGGATGAACATTAACCCCTCATTGAATTTGCTTATAATAACGCTATCACTCGGCTATCCAAATGGCGCCTTCCGAGGCATTACGGGCAAAATGCGAGATCGCCGATTGGTTTGGTTTGAAATAGGAGAATCGGCGTTGATTGGGCCGAGATATTATTCAACGGTCGAGAGAGGAAAAGGTAAAAACATCGAGAGAATGCCTGCGGCTTGCCTGAGCCGCCCGAAATCATATGCAGATGTGCGGTGTAGAGATACGAGTTCGATGTGAATATTTGGTATTTACGAAAGTAATATAGATGAAGGAGTGATGAGATTTGGCAAGAAAGGTAAGCTCAGTCAAAGATTTGTTGGGCCTTATCAGATTCGTCGAAGAATAGGCCAAGTGGCATATGAGTTGAACTTGCCTCCGGAAGTTAAGTCAGTTCATCCAGGTCTTTCATATATCCATCTTCGAGGAAATGCATAGGGGCAGGTCGAGCAGTCCCGATCCGGGGATGTCGAGTTATAGAAGGCGCCTAGAAAGTTCCAGTAGCTATCTTAGGCAGACAGAATTGTGATTGAGAACTAAAGATATTGCGTCATCCAAAGTGTTATGGCGTAACGAGGCAGGAAGGAAATGACGTGGGAGGGTTTGAGGAAGATATGAAATCTAGATATCCTCCTTATTCCGAGGCTTAGTCAGGGCGGCAGTATGTTACTATTGTTACCTATGAAGTACCTTATAGTTGTATATGTATGAAATGAGAAAGATTGATGTTTAGAGCGACCAATGAACTTTATATATTGCATGGAGTACCTCTATTGGACTTTTTTTTGCGTTTCGGGCTTTTGAGATAGTCCATATTACGAAACTCTGCAAAATTTTCCTAAGTAGTAAGTCCAGATAAGTTGAGAAGACCTCTAGATCAACGCTTTCATTCGAGGAGAATGTTAAGGGAGAATGTTACACCTATTAAGATTCCGGCATCTAGATGGCACGTTGCACGTGGGTTAAGCATATTTGAAAGCCATACGTCTAGAAAAGGTCACAGGGAAAGATCGGACAAGCGCCAAGTCGGCACGTCGCAAGGCAAAATTCGACTTATAAATTGCATTCGGGGAATGCAACATAAATCGCATTCAGGAATGCGACTTACTTATAAATCGCATTCCCTGAATGTGATTTATAGTGTCCATTATATATATGCCCCACTTCGGTTTTAATTGGTAAATCACTTATAATTTCCGAGATAGCGCGGCAAAACGAGAGAGGACGAAGGAGAAGATAAATAATCGTTTGATTAAATGCCAAACGTGATCTAAACTCAAATTAACCTCGAATGTAGAGGTATTTAGCGGCTGCAGAGAGCATTTTTACGGATTTTGTTTCGCAAAATACGGGCGTGGAATCGTCGAGCTCTGGGGTGAGGTAAGTAGAATTGCTCCAAACTAGTGTCTATGTGCTCCTAGCTGTAAAGTGAATACTTCTCATATACCGGACCTCGAAAAATAGCAAGTTTTCGATCATGCTCGATAAGCCTAAGTTTAGGCTATAAATATATCGAAAGTAGCGTCGTTCTTGAGAATAGTGTTGTATTTGAAATTGCTAATTGACGTGTATATGAATGCGGTTAGGAGAAATAGGCGGAAGTCTTGTAGGAGCCTCGTCCAGACTGTCGGATAACTCGGAGTTAGGTATGTGAAGTTGTTCTTCGGCAAGTTAGTAAGTCCTTAGCTTTGTGAATCATAGTAAACTCCGTGTTGAAACTCTCGGAGTTGAATCTTTGAAGTGAGTAAGTCTAGTAAATTCTGGTTTGCGTTGCCGTATCGTATTCGGTCAGAAAAATAGAAAAGCATGCGCCAAAGGGCGAGTTATCATTCTAGATTCGGTATAGCTTATTGTATGATTAGCAAGCATGTTACAGAATAAAAAGAAACGATTTTGAGAATAAAAGCTAGTAAAGTAAAACCGAGATAGACAAACAATATTATGGCTACAGATTAGCCATTCGAGCAGTTTTGTGGCTACGAGACTAGCCATTCGAGACGAGATGAGATATTGGCTACGAATTAGCCAACGGTTAAAGAAAGATTTCGGAAATTAGTATAAACGGTAAAGAATCGGTATAGTACGGAAGAATCGAGAATAAGAAATCGGAATTTCGAAGATAGCCTTTTCGGTTATACATGCTTGCTATTTATGTGTTATTTGCTTGTTGAGACTTGTTGTGGCGTAGGGCCCCTTATTGAGCGTCTCGCCGCCTGGGTTGTGTCATTAGCCGCCAACGGCGGGTGGGTTGCCCCATGAGGAGTGGCATGCCATCCCGAGGCACAGGCGAAGATGGGATGAAGCTTTCCCATAGCGGTCGATCGGCATTAAGTGCGGCTCATTTCGAATAGCCACTGTTGAGTTTTGTGTCCGAACAGACCCTATCATTGCGTATGTACATCTGATTATTACAGTGTAGCTCACAGGTTTCGAATAGCCAGATTGATTTGTGGGGATCCAGACCTATCTATTCTGTCTACGAAGTCTATGGACCGGACACGGTTACTTATATCGGGCCAAGGCCGGCAGAACCCGGCGGTAGAGCTCAGTGGCTTGAGATGAGTGGAGTGACTTATTTTAGGCTAGTTTGGCCGGGTAGGGTATAGATTGTTAGCAGGCGCCATCCGGCTTGGGGTTCGTATTGGCTCTTGCTTGCTACTTGTATATCTATTTATATATTTGTATACTAGCTACTAGACGGCCAGGCCGTGACGTTCACAGGTACGCCTCCGCCTTATCGATGCAACATGATCAGTTCTTGATTTTCTTGAATTGATTATCTCACACTTCTGAATTTTGAAATATACTATCTATTTTAGTTGCTTGATTATATTATTTGATTGCTTTGCATACTCGTACAAACGTCTTGGCATAAATAAATGTTTGCATTACTATAGGTATTCTTAGGCCGGAGGCGATCCCTCGTGATTCCCGGTCGGCTATTGAGTTGTCGGCTCTGTCATCCCAGTCGATTTCTAGAGTGTAGCTCTTTTCCTTTTGTTGTACGGTATGGGTAGGTGGGCCTGTCCGTCGTGTGACTCATAGAGGCTTTGCCGGTGTATACCATCTCCTGTGAGTCGGTTGAGCCGGTCAGTGAGCCCCGTGCGATTGCTTATAGTTATTTCTTATTTTGTTTCTTATATATTTTGATGTGTAGGGCCATAGAAACATGATAGTAGTGACCTTCTTGAGTCACGCTAACTTTCCGATATTTCCTTGTTTAAGTTTGAATGACTAGACGGCATGGTAGCCTTGTCGGCGCGATAGGTTCCCGATTTGGTGTGATACGAGTGTTTGTTAATACAGTACGGGGAGGCTATAGACGAGATGGCGGAGAAACAATATTCTGGCCGTTATATAGCCCCTTTGTTTCCAGCTTTGAGATAGAGCTAGCGAGGCACGGTGCCTCGGCCACGATTAGTAGTCGAGTCCTTCTAGAGGCGGCGGGTGCGATCATACCCCCAGGTGGGGCATGGCATCTTACGTTAATAGTTCAATCTAAAAGATCTTTTGTCATTAATGTCTTGGTCCAAAAATAACCACACTTTTAATAGTTGGTCCAAAAATGTCTGTCTTGTTACTTTTGGAGTCGAAAATGTTGTTACGATAAAAATATTTTTTAAAGCACATTATTTTTTCTAAAAAATATTATAACCCATTATTAGTTTTCATATATATAAAATCACAATAATTCATTCTTAATTTTAATTTAGATAACAATAATTTTTTTTACAAAATTGAAAATATTTTTATTTCTTAATCTTTTCTAAATTATAATGAGTTGGTAATTTACCAGCCTTGGATGGTTAAACATGAGATTTTGCTTAGTTTTCAAGTCATTTAGAAAGATTTTATTTCATTTCTTTTTTATTTTTCGGTATTGATTTAAATAGAGAAAGCAAGAAGTTGAACAAAAAGTATGTTGTTACGAGAAGAAGACATGCGTTTCACAGGATGACACACAGTGAAACGTGAAACTGCTAGCAGAAGTTGAAGGCATACCTATGGAATGCAAGTCCACTGTGAAAGCCTTGGAGGTCATGCCTATTCACTGGTCTCAGTGCGATTAGTGGTGCCTCGCAAGTAGGTCGTCATTAAAGGGTAAAATCTCATCTAGCACAAAGAAAAGAAGATGAGTTTTACCCTATTTTTGTACACCTTTTGTAAAGAATAGAATATTTCATTTCATATCATTGAATAATTAGTTTTTGTATTGAATTATAGAGAGAGGTGAGAGCTTTTTCCTTCATCTTCTTCATCTTTCTAAGGTAAAAACCTCCATTGAAGAACAGTGAGCTTGATGTTTCTTATTAATGATGAATGATAGTGATTCCTTCCACCGGTATTATCTCTTGTTCTTTATTTATGAGTAGCTAAACACCTTGCTAGAGGTGTGTGCATGATAGGGGCTAAAATGGATTGGGTGTTGCTAGTTTAATCTTAGAATTACTTATTTAGTACAAATATGTTTGTTTTCTCTAAATTATAAATAAATATCTAGAATGCGAGTATGGATTGTGTTTACTTATTCTACTATTTCTTGAAAAAGAGGAATAGAATATGGGTGAGAAACAATCGTGGATAATTGGATTTTGATTGTGTGGGATTGGGCTAGAGATAACTAATAGTCATTTTCATACACCCATTAAAGAATTGAGGCATAGAAATAGTTTAATTCTTACCCAAGTTGTAGTGGTTGATATTATGGGACTTTAGGATTTGAGAAAATCCAAGACAAAGTTGGAATGTCGCCTTGTCCAAAACTATTTATGTTCGTAAGTAATGCTTTGATTTTCTAGATTGACACAATCCTATTAATGTCTGTCAGCTAGCACACCCTATTTTCCTCATATTTTTACTTGGTTGTTTGTCTTGTTTTGTTGATTGAATTTGAATTCATAGTATGTTCTTACGATCCCCAATATTTACTTTCCTAATTTTGATACAATGATTCTATTTTATTCAATTTAATAGTTGACTTTAAAGCTTATCAATCTTTATTCCACAGCTGGATTCCAACCCCGACTCATGAGTTAGGTAAATTATATTGCGACGATCATGTACACTTTCTCCTAGTGAGGAGTGGATTTGGCCATCATCAATTTTGGTGTCGTTGCTGGGGAATGAGATTTGATATCCTTTAGTTGTTTGTTGATTTGGATGTCGATCAACTTGTGCAGAATTTACATTTATTTTGTTTTTCCACTTTGCTTGTTTAGGTTGGATCTAATGAGTCACGACTTGCAAGTAGGTTAGTGGATGGCCACACGGATCAAGACAGAGATGAGCCCATGTTGCACGATGTAAGTGCTGTTTTCCACCACTGGTAGGAATGAGTATTTCACGTGACCAGCATGATGTTGCACTTGTTACAAATGAAAGGACTCTTTGGGAGGCGAAGCCAAGCAAAGATGCTAATAGACACCTTCGCAACTTTCTTGAAATATGCCCAGCCTCAGCTCCTCACCAATATTAGCCAAGAAGCGATTCCAGCCAAGGGCTTTCTCATTCATTGTGAGGCCAACTTTTTGATTAGAGGAACTGGAGCTAGGAGTGCTGTTACTTCTTGGAAATAGTTGAAGGGAGGCTTTCTTGGATAGGTTCTTCCCTCCCTCGAGTATGTTGCAATTGAGGATGACGTTGAAGTGTTGTGGATTCACAGCCCTTTCGCGCTCAAAACTAAGAAAATAGCATAGACTTAGGTATATTTATGTGGATATAAGGCAGTTTTCCTTTGGTTGCAAGATAAATTGGTGTTCGAGCTAAAATTTGCAAAAAATAGCCGGAAAGTGTACAAAATAGGCTCAACTCATAGTTCATTTGGCCCGTAGGAAGGTCTTCTGAGTCGTACTCTTGCCGTGAGAAGTTACGAGAAGGCTAAGGATGAAGAGGTGCATTATACGAGTCTCAATGCAGTCGTACAAAGCTTGTATGAGTCATGGTGAAGAAGTGAAAAGATTCGAAGATTTACACAAAAGCTACTCCTGCTACGGATAGACGGTATGAGTCGTGGAGACGATGGGTACTAGTCGTACCATAACTTTTCGAGATGGACTTCATAAAAATTTTAAAGTCAGAGTCAAGTATGGAAGCACGAACCACGACTCGTAGGATGCAATTACGAGTCATGCTCGGATCCAACACTTAGCCAAAATTCATCCAGTCAATAATGTACGAGGAAGAGTACGGCTCATAGGTTCATGATATGGCCGTAGGATCGGTCGTGGCCTTTGGTGGCACCGGAATATAAAATTCACCTTGTGCTTCGGAAAAATGATTTTTATGTATGTATAAATATGTTTTATATTTTATTGCCAAAAAAAGTGAGTGGAGGTTAGAGAATAGTTAGAAAACATTAAGAAATGAGAGAATTGAGTTGATTTGACTTGTGATCAATCTTTTCTTGAATTCTTTGTTCTTCTTTACTTGTTCTTGAATATTTCTTTGATTTACTAAAGAAAGTATTTTTCTCTCATCCATAATTGTAGTATTGATTTATGTTTGTAATCATGAATGCAAACACAACCTTGCAACTATGAGGCTAAAACCTCCATAGCGGATTGTAGAACCATGAGTGAATTAACAAGCTAGGGTTGCACAAAGGAGTGATTCCTAAGCCAATGCGAACACTTGTATTGTATTCTCTTCATGCTTAAACATCTCTTAACGATTGTACAATGTTGAGACTTTCCAGTGCTTTACTTTCTTAGGTCTAAGAGGTAGAGACTAGGACAAATTACAAGGAACATGATCTTGATCATGGTATTAACTTGAAACTATGGTCCATGAGGATGGTCATCTGGAACTTAGAGATAACGGATAGTTTGAAAGCAGAAACATGATACTTGGTCGAGTGATTGAGTATAGCTCATTCCAATAGGGACTAGTTGGTCGTTTGAATGAAACTTTGTTGCTCGGTTTTGTAAGTAAGTATTGGTGATGATCCACAAATATCCTAAATTGAATTATAAATCCATAGGGAACACAAACCCGATTATCCTTTAATATTGATTCAAAAATCGAACTTTTGATAATTTTTTTTAATATTTCTTTTTCTTTAAATCTCCCAATTTTGGAGGGTAACTACTAACAAGTTCCTTACCGGCTAATCTAACTCTTCCTTGACCCCACATGGGATCGACCTCCAACCTTTGTTGGTTTCTTTATTGACAACGTCTTCTTCATACTTCGGTAGGAGATATGGTTTGGCGTTATTAAAAAGTGGCGTCGTTCTTGGGAGTACGACTAAGACTAGATTATTTGCTTGTATTTGGCTTTTTGGTGGTTATTTCTTTAATTAGTTTTCTTCTTGTTCTTGATTCACAAGTTGTTCTCCGGTGAATGCCAAGTACTCGGAGTAAGCGAAGATCCCTTATTCCATTAAATCGAGGAAATTAAACGAGCCTTTGCCTGAATGGAGAACCAAGATCAAAGAGAAGCCCCACATTGTTGAAGAAGGCTAGGCAAGGCGGAGTTGGCTCGGAAAGCTACCTTGTAGGATGTGGATGATGGCGAGAGAAAAGTTGTAAATCTTGAGTCGACATAAGAGGGCACGAGCTCATATATTTTCCCTCGGTTCTTCGATGATGAGACCCGACATTGATGAAGTTGGGTTGGTTGGAGCAATTGTCACCACCGCGCTAGGGCCAAATTAACATTACAAGCACCATGATTCATTGTCCCAAACATGAAAGGGCTGTTCAGTGGTCACACGACGAATGACCTTAAGTTGCCTTGATGAACTTCGTAGGAATATGCAAGGCATACGGGTTGCGAGAAATGGCGAGGGATGCCATGGCTCGAACTCTTCCCTTTCTCTCTATCACAGGAAGCCACATTATGGTTATCAGGTGCCAAACTCCATAACCATCTGGAGATCAAACAAGCCTTTTTGGAAGATTATTTTCCCCTCCAAAATGTTGCGGCTAAAGATGAGATCTACAATTTCCGACAAATTAAGATAGAGGCACTCATGAAACTTGGTTGAGGTTCAAAAGTTGACAAAGTGCCCGAACCACAAAATCCTAGATGACGGTTTGTTGGAAATCTTTTAAGGTCCTTGAATAATAGCACCAAAGTTGTGGCGGACAACATGGAAAGAGAAGCGTTGATGGTCACACTGGGAGCAGATTTGCCACTATTCTTGGCAAGGGGGTGACTAAGACAAATAGGGCCTTGCATACGAGGATGGCGTGCGATGGTGGTACATATGTTGTTAGTTTTGTGAACCAGAGAGAAGAGAGAAGAGAAGCATGGCGGGAGTTGGCTCATATGCGCACATCATTGGACTTCTTCGACAAAGAATATTATGGGAGCTGGATCCAAAAAGGTAAATGCATTAGAATTCAAGGAATGGAGCAAGGGGTGATCACTCCCGGATTACGAGGAAGAGGCAAACTTCTGGATAGCCACGTAGAGTGGTTTCCGGCGAATGCCCAAGCTTCTAGACAAGACAATTAGTGAAAAGGTTAAAGTCAAGGTTGGAACCGGTACAGAGACAATTACAACTGAAATAGGTACAAAGATAGAAGTCGAGGTCATGAGTGAGAGGAGGAGAATGGAGAAGGAACGATGGTTACCGTAATGACCGGGCTAGAGTTTATGTTCCTCCTAATGCACGAGAGGGGGAGGCCAAACAATCAAAGTTAGAAAGCATGATGGACGAAATATTGAAAAAGGTTATGTCCCGCGTGACAATTGAAGGAGATCGAGAGGAGATATATCAAGTATGGGTCAGAGAGTGGAGTCTCATGCAACTACCATCAAACGGTGAGCGACGCTTGGGCAGGCTGAATCGAGGCATCACTAAACCTAGAAAAAAAGAGGTACCTTCTTAGCACATCCCGAACTCAAAGAATGATGGCCATTGCACGGCGGTGATAGTAAGGTAGTAAAACCCACAGTTGACCCCCTTTCGGTTGAGTTGAGCGGAAGAAGAGAGCATAGTTGAGGAAGATGACATGAGTCTTTGAAGATGGTGAATGGTGAGTTGCACGAGGCGATAGGTGAAGGAACTTGACATTGATTAAGGGGCAACTCAGAATTGCATAAAGCTATCCCGCTGACCCTTGCCCTTTGTTCCCTCGAAGAATGAAGAAAAAGGCGGAATATGGTAAGATCGAAATTCCTCTCAATGCTAAAGCAACTATACGTGAACATACCATTGGTCGAGGCATTAGAACAAATGTCAGGATATGTGAAGTTTATGAAGGACTTGGTGACTAAGAAGAAATCGGTGAACTATGAGCACATTGTGTGTGCATCCCGTAGTGCCGTATTCTGAGGTCCTAGCTCAAAGAAGGAAGACCAAGGTGCTTTCACTATGCAGGTGCACAATTGGCAATGTCGAGTTCGCAAGGGCACTATGTGATCGGGGAGCTAACGTGGTGATGCCCTTGGCGTGTACAGAAATTGATTAGGAGCCCCCTTTTCGTCAACATGCGACTGCGATGGCCGACATAGCTGTTAGAAAGCGTAGGAATCCTATTGATGTGCTTGTCCAAGGTAGACAAATTTTGTCCCAGCCGAACTTCGTGATTTTGGATTGCGAGATTGATTATGAGGTCCCCCATTTGCAGGGTGACCATTCTTCAGCTTAGGGAGGGCTTTAGTAGATGTGGAGGTTGCCTGTGAAGTTGAGATTAAACAAAGAAGAGGTCACTTTCAACATGCCGAGATAATGAAGCAACCCCGAAATATAGTGGTAAACTCGGCGAGTGGAGGATGAGTGAGTCACTTGACAAATTACGAGTAGTCAAGAGACTTCGTAAATGCCGCGATGTTAAATCGGGGGGATTTTGGGAGGCAACCCAAGTAGTGGCTTGGTGAAGTCTGAGTAATCGTACCCTGCGTCGTGCCACGACATTAAATCAAGCGCTTCTTGGGAGCAACCTAAGTTGTTGAACTAATGTAGCCATAGTGTACGAGAAACCAAAAACGGGGAGGCTAAAATAGCATTTGCTTGGCTCTCGATACGACTCGTGATGGTATCCTGAGCGGTAACGGCAAGCTCGGAGTGGAGGTTAGAGAATAGTTAGAAAGCATTGAGAAAGGAAAGTGAGATGATTTGACGATCAACCTTTTCTTGAATTTCTTCTTGTTCTTTCTACTTGTTCTTGAAGATTTTGTTTTGATTATTAAAAGAAGTATTTTCTCTCATCCATAATTGTAAGTATTGATTTATGTTTGTAATCATGAATACAAGCCACAACCTTGCAACTATGGCTAAAGCCTCCATAGCTAGGAGTTGTGGGAATCCATGGCGGATTAACAAGCTAGGATTGCAAAAAGTGATTCTAAGCCAATGCGGAATGCTTGTATTGTATTCTGCCTTAAATATCTCTTAACGGTGTACAATGTTAGGACTTGCCCGTATTCTTTACTTGCTTAGGTCTAAGAGAGGTAGAAATTAGGAAAAGAATTACAATGGAGCCTCGATCTTGATGATCAACTGTATTGCTTGAGTTGTGGTCATAGGATAGTTAAATGCGGAACTTAGAGATAACGGATAGTTTGAAACAGCTCATGAGACTTGGTCGAGTGATTGAGTATAGCTCATTCAGGGGACTAGTCGGTCATTTGAATGAACCTTTGTTATCGGTTACATAAGTAAGTATAGGTGATGATCACGAGTGTATACCTAAGCGATTTATGAATCCATGGGAACACAAACCACAGGTATCCTTTAATATTGATTCAAAATTGAACTTTGATAATTTGTTTTTATTATTGCTTTTCTTTAGAATCCCCCAATTTTGGAGTAATTACCTAACAAGTTCACTTCTGGCTGTAATCTAGCTCTTTCTTATTCCTATTAGGATCGACCTCAACACTTTGTGGGTTCTTTATTGACAACGTCGCTTCATACTTTGGTAGGAGGTATTGTTTGAGCGTTATTAAAAAGTGGCGTCGTTTCCGAAGTACCGCTAAGACTAGATTATTTGCTTGTATTTGGCTTTTGGTAGTTATTTCCTTAATTACATTTTTATTCTTGTTCTTCATTCACAGTTGTTCTCCGATGCGAATACCAAGTACTCGGGTAAGCGGAGATCCCCTTATTCCATTAAGTCAGAAATAATTCAAAGCTACGACCTATGAGTGATCATACGGATCGTTACCCTAATTGTACGGGATTTAGCCCAGGATGCACAAATGGAATCACGAAATAAGTGCAAAATTCCCAACTACGAGGTCACGGGACGAAGTCATGAACTTCCTACGACTCATGGTATAGTCGTGTGAGGTAAAATAAACAACAACTTGACTCAGCAGATTTTTAAATGTTGCCCCCTCCTCACCTATTTAAATCTACATTACCTAAACGACCCTTCTTATGAAAACAACCCACTACTCACGACCTACACTCACTCTATCCACACACCCATAACTCAAACCACGAGAAGAATCGAAAATTTCTTGCTCAAACCAAGTTCCTTTAAACCCTAAACATTGATTACCGATTCTAAGAAGCATCTAAAAAGTAAGTGTATTTCTTTGAATATTGATAACAACCATATGCTGAAAGTGATGGTGTGTTAAAACCCCGATGAGTCATGAGTTATTCTTGAAAAATATTTTGAATAAACGGATAATGATCGGGTGTTAGGAAAGCATTTTATAGTAGGAGATACTTTATAATGTTGATGAACTTAGGGGCATGAACCATTCCTGGCGAGTTATGGGTAGTGATTAAAAGGGGAGGAATGAGCATGGGTTAAATTTATTGAATGATAATATGCCTAGACACAGGAAATTCGAGTACCCAAAAATGTGAAAAGAGAACCCTTACAAGCGAAAAGAAAAAGAAATTCGGCTAAGGCACGAAATTGAGCATGAAGCACGGTACGAATCATAGTTTGTCACTCTAGTCGTTACGAGCACTCGTACCACGAAATTGAACAAGTTACCTGAGAAAAGTCCTTCCTACAACTAGTGGAATCGACCTATGGATCGTACCATGAGCCATGGAAAAATCCAGAGAAATAATAATATTGGGGCTCCATCAAACAACTCAGGAGTCACCGAGTCATACTTTAGAGTAGTGCGAGTCGCCTGTGGCTATTGATAAACATGCGAGTTTCTAAGACTTCATATGAGTCGTACCTTCATAGTATGACTGTGCCAATGACTCTGATGAAAATCACAAACCTTCAAGTCTAATTCTTCTTTTTCCAAAAATGGAATACTAACTTATTTTTACGGTACAATGACACAAAGAAGGAAACGAGCCAACGGCTAGGAGAACATTAATTGATGAAACATCAGTGCATTTGGACAAGCGAGGCAATTCCCTTAGAAGATCACTTGAGGACTACTAGATAGACACCTCTAACAACGATGGAACGAGAACCACTAGGGAAAAAGTAAAGGCCCAAGCTGAAGCATCCTTTGCCACACACTCTTTCTCAAGCTCCCCGATGCAGGAGGGAGCTAGAGAAGAACATCGGGGATTGGAAATGACTCAAATGCATAAGAGAAGGGTTAGGAGACCCAAGGCGGAGAAGAGAGTGGCAATGAAGAATCGAGAGGAGGAGGATCTAATGCTGCCAGAATAGACCAGCACAGAAGCGGAAGTGCAGTCAGGTGGAAGTGCGGGAGCTAGAGATCTATGAGCGAGGCATCTCTCTCACCGCCAAAAAATAAGTCAAGGAAGAGCATCAAAAAGAGTGCGGATCTTACTAACTCACTCCAGAGTGAGGAGATGAAGCGGATATTGATTTCTATGGTTTCGAGTGAATGGCCAAGAATCCGGCCCGGTATACGGCAAAAAATGGTTTGGGAGTTCTACACAAACTATTTGGCCACTATGGAATAAGGCGAAGGAGGGGCAGGAAAATAAAAGACCATCCCTAGATACGGAAGTGTTGTGGTTCGAGGTCGCGAGTTGATATATCTAAGTGAATCATCGCTCAATTTTGTATGGAACGCATTTCACGCCTCTGAAGCGTGCGAGAATACAAGTACAAGGTGGAAGCAATGAAGCCGAGATTAGGCAACTAGGTTTGGAGGAACAGGAAGCGGTAGAAATGGCTAGCGAGAGGTGATTGTTGAAGGGAAACGAGGGGAAGGCTAGTGGGTTCTTTGGTGGAAAGTAGGTGACAAAGCCTCGCTCAATTTCATAGAAAAAGTATGTTGGACACTAGTATGCCATCGGTTAGCACCCATGGTCAATGATAACACATTGAGTGTTGATGGGGAAGCTTTGGTGGCATGTATAATGTCAATATACGCCATCAATATCCAGAAGTCATCACAGAGGAATACGAGACCGGGGCGGTGGTGAAGCACTACTATCCTATTCGATTCTTGTATTTAGGTTATGCCGCAGGCGAGGTTGTTGAAGTACGGCAGAGGTAAGGCGGTTGATGAGGCTAGAAAGTTGCGGACATAGGGCTTACTCGGGATGAGATGAACTCGATAAGCTAAGATAGGATTCCCACCACGATTCTAGTAGTCCATCAAACAAGGGACACACAAGTGAATGTCCCCATTACAAGGAGAACGACGGGACACGCGGCTATAGACGTCGGTCATTCGAGTCGGCCTGGCACCTCATTTGCACCACGGCCTAGCTGCGGGCTTCCGGAATGCAGTGAGCATGTATTGGTGCCACAAGACTTCCTCCAGAAGATGGCCAAACGGTTGACCATGGCGACGAAGGTCGAGCCATGATGGAAAACATAAAGCCATGGAGTCCAAGTCAAAGATAGAGCGCGTCGAGCTCTACATGCTTGCCTAGACGGATTTGAGAGCCAATTCAATTTATGGATGGCATAGCGGCAGAGACACGTGATCTCCATGTGGAATTGGGGCTCTTTGGAGCCAAGTAGTCGAAGTTGTCATCATGAAAACCGTAATTTGCCAGCAACCCCACTCTTAGGACCTCGATGTCGTACATTAAAGGGTGATTTAGTGGCATATTGGGGAGCTAATAGTAGTTAGCGATGAAAAGGGAAGAAAAGAGCTATTAAAGATGCTTTGTAGAGGAGAGCACGAGAAAGAGAAGGAAAGGAGAAAAGAGGCGCAAGTGGGCGAGAGAAGAGAAATTTGGACTCATGACACATTTTATCCCATTTCAAAGGCAAGATCTAGAAGAGCGGGTAGCTCCACCATTGCTCATCCAAGCTTGCCGATGGTTGTGACACTTTAAGTGATCCACACATTCGGCCAATATTATTACGAGAGCGGCGGCAGCCATGACGCTACTAAAGGGTGGACCACTCCCCCTGTTGACACATTATTGAGCAGGCCACCGCTAGCGCCACACGGTGGTGAGGCACCGCCTCACATGAGATGACGAGAGCGCCTAAAGTGCCATAGGTATGTTCTCTTCCCTATGTTCTTATGGTTCATGCTTTAGGGACGAAGCTACTTTTCAAAAAAGGGGAGGGAGTGTGCCTTGATTTTGAAATTTTATTGAGGTTTTGTTCTTGTGTTTCTTTTCCCTCGGGCATGCTATGTAGTAGAGCCCAGGCATGTTTAGAGATTTTATTTTCTTATTTTGTGATTTTTGTTTAATTATAAAATAACTTAGGAGTACTCAGCCAATGAAAATTCACTAGTTTTGATTTTTGAAAAAATTGACTACCCATTTAAAAATTTTTAATGCATTAGCTATGTATTTGTGAATGCATGCATGATTTATGGATCTTTTGATGTCATTTTAGTTTATTAACCTAAAAGTAGTCTTGTTAAGCCATGTATAATCAAGATAGGTGAGGTGAATATAGTTCCTTGTACCATGAGTGAGTGAGGTATAGTACTTTGTTCGGTATTGTGTTGAAGATTTAGAACTTATGCAGTTTGGTCTTTGCACTAGGCTAAGGGTGGTTGGTTAGGATATGATCATAGGCCATTTTTGTTTTAGCTCACTTTTTTATCTATATGACCCTACCAAAAATTACACATGAATCCTTGATCCCAAGTTTGAGCCTTAATTGACCCATATTTTTTTATTTGATTAACCAATGAACTATACCCATTTGTTTGTAATGAACCTATTTTGGCCTTGGTCCTTCCTTGGATATTGTGAACCTCAAACATGGAAAAATTCTTAAGTTGAGGGTGAGTAGAAGTAGGGGTGAGTAAATGATGGGAACGATAAAAAGGGAAAGAAAAGAGAAAAAGGGTAAAAAATAAGGTGAGGTGTGGTGAAAAGAAAAGAGATAAAAGATATTGAGAATCTTGAAAAAGAAATTTCAAAATAAAATAAAAATCTTTGAAAAATTGGAAAATACACCACGCGTTACAAATGTATAAAAAGAGTGAAAATGGAAGAAAAGCGAATGAAAGAATAAAAGGTGAAGTAGGTGAAAGGTGGAAAGCTGATGTATGTAGTTCCAAGGAAGGGATCGTCACTTAAAAATCTCTCATCTTTATCATGTCCGGCTAAGCCTACATTACAAGTCATGTCAAAATACTATAGTGATCTAATTTGACCATCCTGGCAAAGCATGAAAAATAATGGCAAGCCTATGGATGATACATGGTACTTGGAACTTCCTTGTGAGGGTGAGTGCTTCATTTGTCTAGTCCCATACATATTTGATATTACATATTTGAGTGGGGACTTCATTGGTTGCGGTACATGGAATATATTTACTTTTGTTGTTGGTCTATGTGAGAAAATATTGGTGATGACTTATTACTGTTGATAGCAAGATGACATATCTTGATCCTGTTTATTATGTTTTAGGATTGCTTGTAATACATTAGGCAGTGTTGGTCCATGAAAAGGGTCGGGAGAAGAGGTTGTATGGAAAGTGCAAGTTTTGTTTAAGTAATGGTTGTAGTATCTTAGGTATATTTTCTAGTTGAGTGTCGTATTTAGTTTTCTTTTCTTTCCTTAAGGACATACCAAAAGTCTTAAGTTGAGGGTGTGATGTCTTTGTAGTTCTGACACTTTCGGCTAAAGTGAGAAAATAACATGGACTTAGGCATATTTATGTAGATATAAGGCACTTTTCCTTTGGTTGCTAGATAAATTGGTGTTAAATGCAAATGTGCAGCAGATAGCAGAAAGTATACAAAATAGGCTCAACTCACAATTCACAGTCTGTGGCGGCGGAGGAGTCTTCAGTCTCTGTGGTCGTGAGAAGATTGCGAGAAGGCTAAGGATGAAGGGTGCATTATACGGAGTCTTGAATGCAGGTCGTACAAAGCATGCAGTCGTGGTGAAGAAGTTGTGAAAAGATTTAGAAGATTTGCACGAGAGGCTGACTCCTGCTGCGGATAGACAACATGAGTCGTGGAGCAAGGTACAAGTTGTAACATAGCCCTCGTGATGGACTTGAAAAATTTCAAAGTCTAAGAGAGTCAAGCCACGGAAGCGGTATGACTCATAGGATGCGGTAGTCTTGGGGTCAAAACTTAGCCAAAATTCATCCGTTGATAATGTGCGAGGTACGGCTCATAGGTTCATGGTATGGTCATAGGATCGGTGACATTGCTAGTGCCACGGAATATGAAACTCACCTTGTTAGCCTAGGAAAATGATTTTTATGTTTGTATATATATGTTTTATGTTTTATTTTCAAACAATGTGAGTGGAGGTTAGAGAATAGTAATAAAACATTGAAAGGAAAGAATTGAGTTGATTTGACTTGTGATCAACCTTTTCTTGGATTCTTTGTTCTTGCTACTTGTTTTGAAAGATTTTGCTTATTTATTAAAGAAGTTTTTCTCTCATCCATAATTGTAAGTGATTTATGTTTGTCATCATGAATGCAAAACACAACCTTGCAACATGAAGCTAAAACCTCCATAGCTAGGTTTTTGTCGAAACCATGGTGGATTAACAAGCTAGGGTTGCGCAGTGATTCTAAACCAATCTTGAGAACGCTTGTATTGTATTCCACTTCATGCTTAAACATATATTAACGGTGTACAACTTTGGGTTTTGCCCAAATTATTTACTTTCTTAGGTCTAAGAGCTAGAGATTAGGAAAAGAGAATTACAACGGAGCCTTGATCTTGTGATCATTGTATTAGCAGGTTGTGGTTGCGGGATAGTTAAATCTGAAACTTAGAGATAACGGAGTTGAAACCGCTCATGAGACTTAGGTCAGTGATTGGTATAGTCATTCAATAGGGGCCAGTACGTTCGTTTGAATAGACCTTTGTCTCAGGTTACGTAAGTAAGTATTGATGATGATCACGAGTGTATACCTAAATGAGTTATGAATCATAGGAACGAAACACAGATTTATCCTTTAATATTGATTCAAAATCAAACTTTTTGATAATTGTTTTTTTATTAATGCTTTTCTTTAGAATCCCCCAATTTTGGAGTAACTACCTAACAAGTTCGCCTTATCGGTTGTAATCTGGCTCTTCCATATTCCTGTGGGATCGGCCTCAACCTTTGTTGGGTTCTTTATTGATAACGTCGGCAAATCCGGTGGGAGGTATGATTTGAGCATTATCGAGACATCACCAACTTTAGACAACTCCGGTGAACCTTTGCATGAGGCTTAGGCGCAATTGAAAAGAATGTTGCAATATGTCCAAACCATAGGTTGCTGACGGAGGTTCTTCTCCAAAAACTTCTATCATCTTGTTTCAATCCATAGTCGTGGCCAATAATCTGTTGGTGGATCCTTGATGGACCAAACATATAGGTTGGCCAAAGCTCTTGACCGAATGGCCAAGACAAGCCAAGGCATGATATACAAGGACAGGTGCCCTCAAGTGGTGCTAGTTCCTGCCTTGTAACTACGAGAGATGAGAAAATGAGATGAAGAAAGGGATGATACCTTGGTCAAAATGATGATCCATCTTAAGTTAATGACAAAGCATGGATGAGGCCCGGTGCCAAGAGTGTAAATGCGGTGGAACCCAAGGCCATATACAATATAAAGGCTTCACCTCCAAGATACGAAGAAAGAGTGTCAATATATGGTTGGCCGTATGGGGGTTCTCATGCAGGATATTAAGGTGTCGGCCAAGATACTTGGCATCATCAACATGAGGCTCGAGTTAGAGAAATCGAGAGAGTCAAAGGTGGAATTATAGGAATGAAAAGATGGAAGCCTTAAGCCAAATGCGTGAAGAGATATAAGAAGTTCAAACCCATATGTTCCTTAAGTGAGAGCCTCTAAATGCAACCGGAGTAGTGATGTTGGCAACTCCAAGATAGAGAAAATGTTAGCTGAAGTTCTAAAAGAGGTTGGAGTCTACGAGGCGAGTGGGGTAAAAGAGCTTAAAGGAAGATTAACTTTTGCCTCACCCAAGCAGTGAGCTCTCACTTGGCCTCTATTAAGCATTTGGAAGCTCGAATGAATCACCATTCATCTCGTATGAATCCTAGAATAAATGGCACTCTTAAGAGTGACATAGGTACTTAAATCAAAGAATGATGGCCATTGCATGGCGGTGTTACTAGGAGTGAAAAATCTTGGGCACAGTGCGGGTGTGAAGACCAAACAAGCTTGTGATCCATTCACAAATGATGGAGTGAAAGATGCATTGCCAAAAGCACCAAGTTTTGTTGATAGTAAAGAGGTATTTGAAGAGGAAGGACTAGTTGTTGCTACCAAGGATGTTGATGATGAGAAGAAGGGCAGGGAGGCCTCAAATGCACAAGGCCGAGGGCTAGATCCAGCCTCCTTACTCTCGGCATTTTAGATAAGAAGAAGGAGAAGAAACCTTGTCCTGAGAAATTCATTGATATATTTAGCAAGTTGTCCATAAACATACCGTTGGTAGATACGTGCTTCGAGATGCCGGAGCTATGCAAAATTCATGAAGGAATTATTAAAAAAGAAAGGAAGATGCATGGATACGAGACACAAGGGAAGTGAGACACCATTGCTTGATGTAGTGATGTCGGCGTGTGCTCCCCGAGACCCCAGGCTTTTGGCATCCCTTGCACCATTGGACTATGCATTTTCAAAAAGCTTTATGTGACCTCGGTGCAAGCATAAATTTGATGCCTCGTCATTTTGATAAGTTGGGTGGGGAATTCCAAACCTACTGCAATGAGGATATTGATGGTGGATGGAGTACATCGAGAGACCCAGTAAAGTGTTAGAAGATGTCTTGGTCAGGAGTGGACAAATTTATCCTTCTAGGCGACTTTGTCGTGTTGGATTGCAACTTGGATGCCGAGGTGCCTATAATTTTGGGCGACCATTGCTAACCACGGGTAGAGGAGTGATGGATGTGGAGGTAGGAGAGCTCAAAAGGTTTATAGTGGGAAGTAAGAAAGTCACCTTGATATGTCAACCCACAAAGCCCCTGGGATGAATGCAAAGTGATAGCGGTCCTCGATGAAGAGGAGGAGCAAGTAAGATTTCACCCTTAGGGAGGCAACCGTATTTTTATTTTTTTAGAATTTTTAATTTTATGGTTTTTTTTTTGTTTTAATGGTTAATTAGATGAGAACCAAGTGAAGAAAAACGAGGCAAGAAGCGCGAGTGAACTGCGCAGTGTAAGACGAGGTCGAAAGTTGGAAGAAAAAGAAGAGCTCAGAGCACACACTCACTTGTGAAGAACGAGTTCCAACCGTAGCCTTGAGTGTGGCGTAGGCCTAAAATAGAATACACGGAAAGACAAATCTAAAAAAAAATAAAGCGGGAATGCGGAAATTTTTCTGGCAGTGGCAATCACCTTCAACGCCCGGTCAAGCGCGGCCACGGGCGTAAGATGGGCAAGAAGGAGGTCATCGGCACTTGGAAGCTATGAAACGTAGGCACTCACTTGCGGCGCAAGTCATAGAAAGCGCAGTAAATTTATATTTAAAATGTTGACCAAGCCGTTGACAGGCAGGCCATGGTCTCCCCAATCTGGTGTGATTTCTTTTCAACTTCCCAAAACCCCCTCTTATTCACCTTTTCACCTTCCCCGTGATCCCAACTACCCACCATTACACACTTCCATCTTCCCCCATTAAATCCACCTTTTCAACCCACCAATCACTTTCACTCCCTTCCTCCTATAAAACCCCCTTCTCCATTCTCTTCATCACACCATCTCTCACTAAACTCTCACTAAAGCAAAAGAAATTCTAATTTTTGGGTAGCCATTATCAATCAAGAAATCAAGTTATTAATATCTTTGCTTTTCTCTCTTCTCACTCGGTATGTGTGTTGATTGTTCTTATTTTTCTTGCTCTTTGAGAATGTTTGTGAAAAAGAATGCATGCTTAGTTAATAATTTTCTTGACCCATGTTCCCTATGGCCCATCTTGTGTTCTTTATTTTTGAAATATCTTTTCTTTTGTTATTGTGGGTATAGTTGGGGATTCGAAATCGCAACATTGGGTAGGATTACTAGTGATAATGCGCTATTTCTTATGCATGCCTCATATTTTGATATAATAGTTGGTGTGAAGTCTGAGTAATCCCGTGTGATTGGAATGTATGATTTTTCCGATGATAGATAGGTTGACATCTTTCTTAAGGAAAAATGTCATTTTTCTTCTTTTATGTTGTTTGAATTAGGTAAATCATGATGTGTGAGTGAGTTGAGTAAGGCATGAACTTGAGGTATTATTGTTTTTTGGGTTGGGGCATTCAAACTGCCACTCACCTGCGAGTCGCAGGTCAGGCCCTGTGAAACGCAGGCTGAGGTGCAGGTATGGGTTGAGGCTTCAGGCCACTGCCCATCACCTGTGTTTCATCTGCGAGTCACGGGTCAGGACTGGTGAAATGTATGTTCACTGCAAGAGAAGGTCTATTTGGCCCAATTGTTTGCCACATACCTGCGACACACCGGCAAACTGCGGGTCCCTACCTGCAAAGCACTAGTGTAGCACATGTGTTGCCATCTATTTATTTGAAGTCTTCACATTGTTTGGCATCCAATTTTTTTTATTTCCTTTCTTTAGCTTAGCATTAGTTCTTGCATTTCAAATTTTTATTGCGTTTCAATTTTAATTATTAAAAAAATTCAAAAAGAAATTTGTTTTGTGGTGGCACTAACAGTATTTTGCAGAATCATGACCTCATCTAGGCAAGCCGACAAGGGAAAGACACCTTTCACTTCCAAGAGTAAAGGAAAAGGGAAAGCCAAAGCAACTCCAGCCCCCACTAATACCTGGAATTCCATCATATATTGTGTGCCTAACATGAAGGCACACTATGTCATATGTGCCGAGAGGCCAATCACCATTGAGAAACGCTTTGACCTGGTGGGGTTGCGGAATGACTTCCCAAACATCATTATACAATTCTATGACAAACAATGGCACATGTTTGTTGAGCCTCTCCCGAACTACTACACCAACCTTGTGCCAGAATTATGTGCATCTTACCAGGCACAACAAGAGGAAATGAAACACAAGGGGAAGGTCGATGAGTTCCCTTGCCTCCCCTCAGTCAAGGTTCTAGGTGTAGAGGTTGATATCACTTTAAATGCCATAAATGCCATTTTTTGGGAGGATGAGATCGATTCAGGAAGGGAGTATGCAACAAGAGTGGCCACCAAAGAAGATCAGTTCAGTTGGGTGGCTCGCATCATCGCCAATGGTCAACCCTTATGGGCCTCCACGCAGGGTGAAATTACAAGACAAGACTTGAAATTTAAGGCCGAGTTATGATTAGAATTTGTTTGCGGTCGCATCATTCCCTCTAAAAATGATCAAACAGTGAATCTCGAAGTGGCCATACTTATTTTCTACATCATGTTAGGGGTTCCCATTAACTTTGGGGAAATAGTGGCTACACAATGAAGTGTAAAGCCAGACAGCTAGGAACTTTAATGCCATATGCTGTCCTCATCACCCAGTTGTGCCTCAAAGCGGGGGTGCTACTATCCCTGATGAATCCCCCATCTCCACTACTGGTGTCATTGTTGTTGGTAGAAAGAGGGATGTGGATGCATCCAAGAGCAAAAGAAAGAGGATGCAAGCATGGGACACTCTCGAGGACTCCACCTTTATGGCATAGAGGAGACTCCCATCTCTCCCAACCTTAACATGCTACACTTTGAGACATCAGGACATTCATCCGTAGAGGCACCATTTAGAGGGCCTTAACCTCCTCCCACATTCTCTCGTCCAAGAAAAATTCAAAAGCTCACTGAGATGACACAATCTCATGAGAGCCAACTCCAAGAGTTAGCTCAGAATCTCCCGGCCCCTATCATCAAGACAGTGAAAAAGGAGCTGAAGAATGTGTTTGATAGCTTGAACAAGCTATGCTCTCGAGTGGATGTAGTAGAGGGAGCAGTCATATCTCTCCAAGCTGAAGTTAGAGAGTTGAGGAGTCTGGCACTAATAGAGGATCCGGACATGAGCTTACTTGATGCAGCCATGGCTTCCCCATCTACAGCCTAGGGCCCTATTGATGATTTGTTTGAGGGTTTAGATAGGGATGATAAAGCAAACTTGGGAGATGAAGGCCATGAAGAGGAAGAGGCCAATGATGATACTGAAGAATAGCCACATCAGAGAGTTCTCACCATCCTTTGTTCTTAATATTCACATTAGGGACAAAGTAATTTATTAGTTGGGGTGGGATCTCTCTCTCTTGTTGGTTATTTTTGGTCTTTTGTTGCCCTTGTCGGGCTCAAGTTCTTATGTTTTGAATGTGTCGCATTTTTAGTTTTTTGCTTGGTTGGATGAATGCCCTTGTTGGGCTTGTGATGAATGAAAAATGTTTATTTTTGACTTATTAGTGCCATAGATGGGTCCATTTTAAATTGTCAAATATTTAATGACCCATGTCTTAATAATCGTCTTTGTTCATAGTAGGTAGCAAATAAACTCCAAAGATTTTCTTTATGCCACGGTTCTTTCCCAAGGAGAGATTTTCTTTTTTTTCTTTTGTTGTCGAACCGAGTGGCATTTTTCAATGAAATATTGAGAGGCGAATTTCTTAAGGAAAAATGCCAAGTTTAGAGCCTTTTTGAGTCGGTTATTGCACTAGCTTTTGAGAGGCACCATCGATTTTTTTTAAAATGGCATTGAAAATGGATTTTGAGGAAAAATAAGGAATTTGAATTTAAAATTTTAGCACTCTTTTCTTAAAATTTTAAAAGAAAATAATTCTTTAAAAATAATATTTTATTAAAAAAATGTGTTTTCAAAAAGTATATTTATTAAGAAAAGGGTATTTTGATCCAAAAGTAGCAGTAGAAGTATTTTGAATAGAACTATTAATTTCGGGAGCTATTTTGTGCCAAAATATTAATGGCAGAGAATTTTTAAATCAAACTATTAACAGATTATGTTTTTATTTAATTTCACATAATTTAAGGATATTTTTTGACCTTTTTACCTATTATAAATCAAACTTGAGGGCAGAGTTTGTGAAATTATATAGAAAAGAATTTGCACCATTACCAAAATTGGCAAAATGGACTAAAGTCTTCAACCAAAAAAGATGGAGCCTAATTTGGAATATCCAATGAAACCCCGTAATTCTGAATCACAACTCACAAACAAAGCCATGGCAGCATGCAATGTAACTGATGCCATTTTTGAAGGGCTCCCCAATCACAGAAAGCAGGTCCTTCTCAGCTTTTCCTACTTTTTTGGTCCTATATATTTATGCCATTATTCTTCACACACAATTATGAGGTTAATAAAAGTGTTCATCAGTTTAAAGAAAGAAGAAAAAGAGTTGAGATATAAAACTCATCCCACAAAATTGATTGGTAATGAAGAGTAATGAAATGACAAGGTACCCATCATTCATTTCCTTCTGTTATTCAATCCCCATAATTTCATACAGCATTATACTCTTCATCCAGACCATTTATACCTTTTCTTTCTGAATTTGTCTCAGCTTAGCTTTCTAGGGTTTTTGAAAAAAAAAAAGATATTTGAAGTTCAAACATTTTTGTACATGCATGTAGGCGGTTTTTCCTTCTTGTTTTATTCTGGAATATATGCAAAGATACCATATATGCATGTATAGTGAATCATTTGCTTTTGTTTCTCCTATGGATTGGCTTTATCAGGCTGGTCTCTCAAAGAAAAAGGGAAAATAAAGAGAGGAGTTAAATATGAAGAAAATCGGAGCTGATATGTGATGGTTTTTCTCTGGTTCTGCTGTTATTCAACAGTAAAAATTGAATTTTGTGCCAAAATTTGCAGGGATTGAAACCCCTGATTTTCTAGGGGGAGAAAGAAGGAAAGTAACAGTGTTCCATACATAAAACACATTAAAAAGTATATGCATAAAATTTGATAGAAGTGGTGGTGGTGGTGGTGAGAGAAGGATTTTAGGATGAAATGTTGGCATTGGTAGAGGAAAGAAGGAGGAGCAGCTGATGATGGAGCAAGAATTAGATTCAAAGCTTAGGATAGAGAACAGTTCACCAAATCCTCAGAGATCTAAGAGCTTTGCATTCAGAGCACCTCAGGAAAATTTCGCCATCCAAGATTTTGAATTGGGAAAGATCTATGGAGTTGGTTCTTATTCCAAGGTCAGATCTTAATTCTTTTTATTCTGTTTATGTCTTTATTCGGTATTTTGGAAGCAGTCTAGGTTGAGATTCTGCTTCAACTTTTTCCTTTTTCTTTTTGTGCTCAAGTGTGATGACGTTCTCTGATTTTTATCATCTTTCTTTATTTTTCTGCTTATTATGGTTTAGTCATATGTTGGTTAACATGCTTCTTCATCCTGTTTTACCTTCCGTGTCACTGCTCTCCTTGGAGAGGGGTATGGAGTGGGGTTTGGAATTAGTTGGAAATGTCGACCATGAATTTTCTCGTTGAAGCTTCCATTTGTTACGTCATTACCATACTTTTGGATATAATGAGTTATCTTGTCAATTGGAGGTGTCATTTTTAGTCATCTTCCAGATGCCTCTATTCATTTTCTAGCTTTTTTCCGTGATTCACTTGATAGTCAACAGTTGAAACCAGCTATATGTTTTTGTAATAAAGTATCTGCCAAATGCCCCACTCAGAAGTAATTTTATTTTATTCTTTTGAAGATTATCTTTTTTTTTCAACAGTAGTCTCTTTGACAAAAGAAAATCTTTTTAGTGAGTTCATCTTTGAGATGTGTTTTAGTTTTCAAGCAATGCTTGGTGGCATTAATTGGTGATCACACTCCTAAAGCAGAGGTCCAGTTCAGGGATTGCATTGACCATTGCACAGTTGAGGGTCGTCTTATTAGCCTATATCAGTAACTAGCAAAAATCTTCTTATATATTGTCTTTCTCCTTTCACCCCTCTTGCCTTTCCTCTGGGTAAATAAATCATGAATAGTAATTGATGTTTTGGATGCAAATTGTGTACATTACCAGGTTGTCAGAGCAAAAAAGAAAGACACAGGGAATATTTATGCGTTGAAGATCATGGACAAAAAGTTCATCACTAAAGAAAATAAGACTGCTTATGTGAAATTAGAAAGAATTGTACTCGATCAGCTGGATCATCCTGGTATTGTGCGACTATTTTTCACCTTCCAAGACACTTTTTCACTATGTGAGTTTTTTACACATTTTCTGATATATAGATCTTTTTCCACTCTTTATGTCTGGCATTTCTTGTCAAACATTTGATCTTATCTTTCTCCTTCTTATTTCATGTTACCCTATTGTGAAGACATGGCACTGGAGTCCTGTGAAGGTGGCGAACTTTTTGATCAAATTACCAGGGTGAGTAAATGAAGAAACTTGCCAACCAAAATCAGTAAAAGAAGAAGCTTGTTGATGCCTGTGTTCTTTTAATTTCTTCCATAAGCATCAAAACTCACAACATAAAACAGAAAAAACAAAAATCTTATCACTAATGAATCTCTTGTGGTGTATTCGGACTTCTTTCGGTAACATATTTTCTTCTTGAATTTTGTAATGTGATTGACTTACTGAATCTGAAACAGTGTGCTGTTCCTTCCAGAAAGAACAATCATCTTTCTAAATATTCCTTGTCCAGCTATTTTGATATCATTGCCAGTGAAGGATTTCCCATTTCTGAAGTGTGTGAACAATTCCAAAATTCACTACTATTCTCTTTTGCTGGGAAAGCAAGTAAATCATTTCCTATTAAACTTTTATTTGGGTTAGTGCAGAAAGGTCGTTTGTCTGAGGATGAGGCACGTTTTTATGCAGCTGAAGTTGCAGATTCTCTTGAATATATACACAGTATGGGATTGATTCATCGAGATATTAAGGTACTTTTACTATGTGAATGCTGTGACAGCAGAATATGCTAGGACAAATTTGAAACTTCTATTTATGGCAGCCAGAGAACCTGCTACTCACTGCAGATGGACATATTAAAATAGCCGACTTTGGTAGTGTAAAGCCCATGCAGGATAGCAGAATAACAGTACTTCCAAATGCAGCATCAGGTATATCTTGCTTGCTGTGAGATTATTTTCATGGAAATCAGAATAATATTGGCACAAAATAGTGTATTTTGATGTCATTGTCACTGCTGAATCACTGGTCTCTCTTTCCTCCAGATGACAAGGCATGTACTTTTGTGGGGACAGCTGCATATGTTCCTCCTGAAGTTTTAAATTCTTCTCCTGCGACTTTTGGGTATGGACCCTGCCCTTGGAACAGTCAAGTCTTTTACTTCTTTATTTTTGTATTAAAAGTAAGGTTGTAAGGTAATCCAAATGCAAAGGACATCATATTTTATTGAGCTCTAATGAAGGAAGCAACACCTCTAAGAATTATATCAATCAACTAAGTCTTAGTCCAATTATATATCAATCAAATGGAAACTGTATGTGCACTTTTTCTTCGTCTGAATCTTAGCTGATTGGTATTAGTTTCTTCACACTTCTTTGCTGGTGTTTTCTGAATTATGCATTTTTGAATGAAGACATAATTATTCCTTTTGGACATATTCTACCAGAAATGATCTCTGGGCACTTGGCTGCACCTTGTATCAAATGCTTTCAGGAACTTCTCCTTTTAAAGATGCCAGTGAATGGCTCATTTTTCAAAGAATCATTGCGAGAGATATCAGGTTCCCGAATTATTTTTCAAATGAAGCCAGAGATCTCATTGATCAGTTGCTTGTAAGCTATAAATCCTGTTTAATCTTTACTTGAATTTCCTTGTGGTTCCTTTTTTTCCTTCCCCCACTCTTTGTTTTATCTTTCTTCTCTGATATGCATCTTTGATTTATTTTATTGGCTAAATAATACCTCAATGAGCTTAGGCAAATGGTCTTTGACGTATATGCATTGCTGATTCACTAAACTCTTCCACGAGCATAACACCAGCAATATACACCATGTGGGCCTTATCTAATGAAGGATGACTTTTGCATCTTGATTGACATAGGTTTCTCTTTGTGTAATTGAATTATATGAGCTTGCAGCCCCTAGGCCAGCCTGTCTGCTGGATAGAACTTTGGCTTGGTTTACATGTTTAGGTCTTTTTTTTGGGTGCCCCTAAGACGTAAAGCAGGGCTAAGATCTTAGAAACATATTTGTTAGTCACTTTAGCTTTATGAAACATCCAACGGATGCATGTTCTGCTATTTTTGGGTCATGGACTACAGCCTTCTCCTTTTATGGTAGGTAGAGAAGATACTGTGTCCAACATGGCATGGACGTGTCATTTCCAAAATGATGCAGGACACAATTTGATAAACATCTTCAGCATTCCAATAAAATATAGTCTTAAAATGTATCTTATTCCAAGTAAAAGAAGCACATAAATGTGCCTCTGTTTATATTTACAGAAGTACACATGTTATGCATTTGTACATATCAGAAAATCTCTTTTGTCAACTGACTTGCATCCAAACAACTCAGGACATTGATCCTAGCCGAAGACCAGGTGCTGGACCTGATAGTTATGCTGCACTGAAAAACCATCCTTTCTTTAGCGGGGTTGATTGGGATAATTTAAGGTTACAAACTCCTCCACGGCTTGCTGCAGAACCAAAAGTATGGCAGTTCCTTTTATTTTTATCCTTGAAGCCTTCTCTTAATTTGCTTAAAGAGTTGATTATTCATAGAAGTATTAAAAGGGTATATCGAATATTCAGGCGCACTCTACTCGTAGCAGCGGTGAAGATCAAGATTCTTCATGGAATCCCTCACATATTGGGGATGGTTCAGCTAGAACTAATGATGGAAATGGTGGTGCGACATCCTCCTCTGAAGCTGGTAGCATTACCAGGCTTGCTTCAATCGACTCATTTGATTCAAAATGGTAGGTTTTACACCAGTGGAATATTTTAGCTGCTATCTCTAGGTTCAACGTTTAACAATGGTTATCCCTGTTTTAAATGTTCCTGCTGCTGCTTGTTGTGGGAGCTAGAAGTGTTGTGTAGCAGAAAGAGGTTTAGTCAATCTGACCCAATTATGCCTTTTTTTCCTATATGAATTTTAGCCTAGGAAAAGTACTGGTAGCTTATTTTTTTCAAATTGCTAGTCTCCTCTGTACTTTGGTATTTGTGTTTCAACATGTAAAAAGTGCCGTGTTCTACTTAAATGTCAGTTTCTTGCATATCGCTTCAGCTTATGAAGCTCTTTATGTTTCCTAATTGGGAAAAAAGTAAAGTAATCTTTGCGTCAATAATTCATCAGCGTACTTGTAGTGCAAACTAATAGCCTTGATCCTTCAAGTCTTACATTAAGTTTCCTGTAGAAGCGTGTTCCTCCTCTGCTAGGCCTATGTTGTATTGTGTAAACTACTCTTCTAGACTTGTTAAGAGGGATATGGCACACCCTCAATTGCATGCTTCATTACAGGCAGGCTCATGCACATGGATGGGTTTAGTCTGTGAATCCTCTGTTTTGTTATTTTCCTCAACTCTTTCCCTCTCTGATTCCTTGTCTATCAGTAATGCATTTGGACATGTTTCTCGTGCTGCATCAACAGGAAGCAGTTTTTGGAGCCTGGTGAATCTGTTCTTATGATTTCCAATGTGAAAAAGATACAGAAGCTTACAAGCAAGAAAGTTCAGCTTATCCTGACAAATAAGCCAAAATTGATCTACGTAGACCCCTCAAAGTTGGTGGTCAAAGGGAACATTATATGGTCCGACAATTCTAACGATCTTAGTATTCAAGTAATAAGCCCTTCACAGTTCAAGATTTGCACTGTTAAGTCCTGTTTCTTTCTCTGCAAGCCTAATTGGCTGTTTTTGTAGTTTGCTTTTGGTAACGAATTTTTTATTATGATTTTCCAAATTATCCAAGTTTTAACTCAATCTTTTTATGTACATGCATCTTATGATCATACAGCCAAAGAAAGTTCTGTCTTTCGAGGATACTAAGCAACGAGCAATGCAGTGGAAAAAGGCAATTGAAGCTCTCCAGAACCGGTGATATTTATTTATCTGCATTTCGACCATACCTTTTTTTTTTTTTGGAAAAGAAATGAAATTGTAGAGTCTACAGGGGATCCAAAACTGTTGGATTGTCCTACAGAATACTTACCAATACAACTCAATCTGCAGGTCTAGAGTAGTAGATATTTTTCACCACAGTTTTTATTTTTCTTATTTTTTTTAAACTTCTTTCTTTTGGATGAAGTGCACACTGCACATCCACATTTGTAAGGTACAATCTTGTAAAGGCAGAAACTTGAGTTCTCAGCTGTTTCAAAACTACTCCTAGCAAGAGTTGTTATTCTTCTTTTTTTTTTTCTGAAATCAAACAGCAATTATTTTTGTTTTCCAGGGCAAAAATTTTTATTCTGAAAACAGAATTGTTGTTTTCCAGAAACAAAACAGCCCTCTTTCTTTTAAACAACTTTTTTTGGGGCAATCCAACTGCTTCTTCAAACTAGTAATTTCAATTCAAGTTCAAGCTCACACCTTGTTATCCAAATACCAAACCTAAATTAATTGTTTTTTAATCCTTTTAGGATGGAGTGGAGACTAAAAGAGTGATAACAAAGTTAATCAGAAAGATCATTTTTAAACTGCAAAATAGTTATGGTTGTGCTTAAAACTTCCCACAACGACGACTGTGGTTCTGAATACTTGCGCAGCAACAACAACATACCTAACATAACAAAGTTAACCAGAAAGATCATTTTTAAACTGCAAAATAGTTATGGTTGTGCTTAAAACTTCCCACATTGACGACTGTGGTTCTGAATACTTGCACAGCAACAACATACCTATCATAATCTAACAAGTCATGGATGGAATCTGAAAAGAATGAAGTGTACATAAATCTTATTTCTACCTCTTAGAAATAAAGAAGTTAGAAATATATGGAAGAATAAGGAAATTTAAGCACCAATATGAGGAGAATCCTCTTGATAATAAACTATCTGATAATGTCCATTGGAATTTGTGGTGTTCCTTTTTCGAAAGATCCCTGACTCGATAACAAATATCAAGGAATATACAAAAATAAAAAACACATAACAAATAATAGATGAATATTATATAGCATTGGGAAAAAGGAAACAGTAACAACAACAAAATAATGTGATGATCAAAGCACAAGAAACAATAAGTAGTAGTATAAATAGAGGGACAAGAAACTACGTCAATCCTGCTAATCCTACTGGCATTAAAGGAGAAACAGGTATGAAGCACCAAACTATAACTAAGCCTATCCCGCAGGAAAGCTAAACAACAGTCAAGCACTTACTATCCTTCTACTATAATCTGCAATCTCCATCATCCTCCTATCTAAGGTCATATCCTCGGTAAGCTGAAGATGCGTCACATCCTGTCTAATCACCTCTTCCTAATACTTCGTCTGTCTACCTCTACCTCTCCTTACCACCAATATCAGTCTCTCACACCTCCTCACTGGATTTGTTCAACTCCTCTTCACATGCTCGAATTATCTCAGTCTGTCCCTTACCTTGTCCACCACGGAGGCCACTTACCTTGTTCCGAATATTATCTCTCCTATTATGTCCACAAAAGCACCTCAACTTTCTTATTCTGTTACCCTCATTTTCTGAACATGAGAATTCTTAACTGACCAACATTTCGAACCATACAATATAATTAGTCTAATTGTCAATCTATAATACTTACCTTTAAATTTAAGTGGTATGTTCTTATCACACAAGATTTCAAAGACGAACCTCCATTTTGTTCATCCAGCATCCATATACATAACATCATCATCGATCTCTCTATTTTTTTAAATTAAACATCTAAAATACTTAAAAATTTGACTTCTCGCAGCTTTTAATTAATCATAGATAACTTGTCAATCTACCAATAAAATTAAACTAATTTTTCTTCATAACATCATTCTCATTTGATCCACGCCTTTTTCTTGCACTTACCAACCAGTTTCAAACTCTTCCCCCAACTCTAGATTATGGTAAATTCAGTAATAAAATGAACTCTCTTGACACCCAATTTGACCTCTCTATGCCCGTTTACGCTGTTTACGTAGGTATATTTTATTTACCTTTTTTACGCAAATATTTGACTTGCATTCATATTTTTAAAATAATTAATTATTATAATCTTGCGAAATTAATTTTAAATTAC
>JACEIK010001156.1:252850-287458 GCA_018107945.1 Datura stramonium
CAATAGATTTTAAAAATAGATTAAATAGGAAAATGATATGAAAGATGTTTATAAACATTGCATAAAGTATGTATAAAATAATAAGCCGCCTTATGCTTAATTATTACATAAAACAAAATATAAGTCACTTATTATTCACATAGTCAAATGATGAAAAGGAAAAGGAAATTTTGGTACACTATGAATAATCAAAGCGTAAACAGGTCAATTTTGATTTTTGGGACAGACAAGTGAGAGTCCCAGGCCGAAACATGCATTCAAAGAACGCTTTATCGAAGTTTTAGTTCATGAAACTTCTAATAATTTTTTTTAAATAATTCAGCATTAAATAAAATTAATAACGAATTTTGATGTTTAATTATAGAATTTGTTTGTCACTATTATTATTATTGTTATTTTTTTTTAAGTAATAGACCTTTAGAGATTGCCTCCATTTAGGAAAAACAGTTTTACTTTTATAATATGAATCCCTTGAACAAAATTAAATGAACCTAACGAGTTAATAGAACGACATAACTCAATTAATAAAAGCTTGTATTTACGTTAGTACTAAAGATGCTAGAGCAAGTAGAATCAAACCAAAAAATTAGGGGGGATCAAAATCCGGTGGGTTGAAATTAGGCATGTTAATGGTAGGGGTGAATTTTGATATTTTAATTCAATTCAGTTTGATTTTTTAATTTTTCAAAAGTGTATAAAAATATTTTATCAAACTAATTTGATTTGTTCAAATTTTTATCAAATTTTTTGATATTTATTTAAATAGAAGTTAGAACAATTAAAATTAAATATAATATTTGATTTTTAGACTTTATACAAATGTGCAATTGCTAATTGATAAGAAGCTGACAAACAGTGGCAAGCTGGCAACACAGCAAGTACGCAACAAGCAGTAACAACTCAAGCCTCAGCAAGCAGACTGCATAAGCTGCAACATTCAGCAGCTTAAGGCAATTAGGCAATAACTTAAAGCCTTAAATTCACCCTATTTAATACGTGAATTGAAATAATTTATATTATTAAACTTCGGTGCTATCGAAGTATCAGCATCTAATTTTGAGTATTGAGCCAAAATATTTAAGTGTTAAAAAAATTATATCAAGCCTGAAACGAAGAATCAAACTAATTCAGTTTAGTCGATTTTTTAATATTTATGTCCATTCCTAGTTAACGTGCTGAAATTAGCTTAGCTATCAGTTTTATTGGACTATATTGTTATGCACCTATTGTCTATTGACACACTTAAAAATTATTTGCGGTGAAATTGACTAAAAATGATTACAACCTGCTCAATTCTTATTAAATCTTAAATTCTTTGTTTGTTTTCTAATAATTTATTTGAGTATCTAATTAAAAAATCACATATATCATCATTAAATAAAACATACAAAATAAAAAAAATTAAAGATATTTAAACAAAATTTCTCATGGGTCAATTTAAATTGTTTATCAACCCAATTTTTATATGAGTTAAATTAAGCGAATCAAAATAGATTGAGTTAATAAAATTAATAAATTATTAATTCATTCAAATCTAAATATTAGATAAATTATAATTTTATGAACTAATTTTATCACACCACAAAAATTCGGGGAAGATAGAACGTAACAATTGCTTGAACCATTTTTTTTTTTTTGGTCTTTTTAAGAAAATAAAATTATATCAATTGCTCTTGATAATAACAATACACCTCATCAAGTATAAGAATATCTCTCTACCAGGCCAGGAAACATTTTTTATTTGTTTTTATATTAACACATACCACAATTTAATCCACGTGTCAATTGCAACTTCGGTACTTTATAATTAATTTGATTTGATGCAGAAAAGGACACGGGCATATTCAGCAGACGTATCGTCATCAGTCATCACTAATGAGAATAGAAGATTTTTCATAAATTAATATAGTTTGATTTTTATTTACGCTTCGTAATTATATTTTATTTAATTATTATTTATAATAAATCTTTCACTGATAGATTTATATTTATTGTATTCGTTCGCACAATAAATATAATATATTCTAATTATTTTAATCGCTTCACATGTCTAAATTTTAGTCAATTTTGCTATGTGTAAGAGTCGCGATATGATTGAAATTCATACGTACTTTGAAAATAAAAATGATGTGAAATGAGTTTGTTAGATTGATTGAAGTTTGTTTTTTATGATATATAAAATTTATGTTTCAAATTTGAGCTTATTTAAAATACATTTGAGTGTTATTTTGTTGAAATTCTAAGAATAAAAATTATAAACCACAAATTTAAAAAAAGAAAAAATTAAAAAAACAAAAAAAACATTTGAGATAGTCAGTTATATGAAATTGGAAATTAAATTATGATTGAAATAAAAAGTGATAGAAAAAGATAAAAAAATTATATATATATATATATATATATATATATGTATGTATGTATGTATGTATGTATTAGATGGACATTAGTTAAATGGCGATCCCTAAAGCGGGTATTTGTGCACTTCCTCCGATATTATAGATTAACTTGAGAAAAATATTTTGAAAAATTAGGTTTATTATTTTTTTGAGACATATAATTTATAAAATATGTACACACTATATATAAAAAAATTATACAGTTTATACTAAATATATACATATAATATACATATCTATACAAAATATATTATATAGTTCGACCCTATTATTTACGTTAAGTTTACAAAATATTTTCAACAACTAATTACTATCGACGAACTTGTATCTACAGCCCAATGGCCAACTCAAAGGTTAAAAAAGAACTATTTTGACAATTTTAAGGAGGAGAATTTAAGGTGTGTATGGATTAATAATATTACAAAGAAATTACACTATTTAATGAACTTTTTAAATTGTAATAATATAATAATTATTATTTTTATCAAAATTACTATTTTCTCTGTTTTATTTTAATTGTTAAGATAAGATTTGCACATCCATTGAGAAAAAATTAAAAAAACAAAAAAAACATGTAATTTAATTAAAATTAAAAATATTTTTAAAAAATAATATATTATTTTTTTTATTTTTTTTATTTTTTTTATTTTTTTTATTTTTTTTATTTTTTTTATTTTTTTTGTTTTTTGAATTTTGAATTAGCAAGTATTTAAAATAATTATTTTTTTAATATACATAATAATTAAAATAAAATAAGGGAATAATTAATAAGTTTATTTTTAGTTACCTAATAAATGATTTAGTTGTGAAAAAAAAGTTATATTATTTATGTGATAGAACTTGAAGATAACCAAAAGAAAACAATGACTAAAGGATAAGAAGAGAAGAAGGAAATGCCGTGTGTGTGTTTGTGTTAGGAAGTTTCGTTGTTAATTGTTATTATTACTATACAGCCGTGAAACCAGCTTATATGTCAGCTGTCGGCCAAAAGGTGTCATATAGAGACCCATTTTAGTCGAAATTTCTCTACAATTTGCTTGTAGTTTTCAGTATATATGGTAAATTCTAATTAAATTTTAATTCTTTAAAATTAAAAAGGTTTTTTTATTTATTTTAATTTTTGCATAATTATTATGTAGTTAATTATGGATATCCATAATTAACTACATAATAATTATGCAAAAATTTTAATAAATTATAAAAACAACATTTGATAATAAAATGTTCAAAGTTTATAGGTTTTACTTTGAATTTATAGGATTAGTTTATATGAAATTCTCCTTATTTTATAGAACGTTCATCTTTTGAATGCATTTTAGCTGGTGTCGTATGCATTTTGTATAGATAAATACTCGTGTTCTTTCTCTAGTTGTTGACATCATAAGTCAGGTAAAGGAGTATGGTTATTGCATATCAGTTTTTCATTGTTACGGACAGTTTAGAATCATATTAATCTCACATGGTTATGAATATTATATATTATGTACTATATTAATACTTGTTATTGTTTTATAAAATATATAGAACATCTACATAATAGTGTGACTCTAAGATAGAAAATAAGATAAATTATAAAATCTTGAAAAATCGAGATGCTTGGAACGAGTTTTGAAAATTTTAAATTTGGTTATGCTCAAAAAAGAATTGAAAAATTGATATGATATAGTTTTGAAATAATCGGCGGAACCATATCATCCTAGCACCTACGAAGGGGTTAAAAAAATCTAAACTATTCTAAATAAGGGTTAACTTTACCTTTCGTAATATTTTTTGCTCAATAGTGCCCTTCTTGTTAGTTAATTAGCTCAAAAATATCCCACTCAACTAGCCAAATAAGCTTTAAAATACCTTTCTACTAACGGTTGCTAAAAAAAGGTCAATTACTCTTAAACTATTTAAAATGAGGCAATTTTGCCTCCATTTAAAGACCGAACAAACGTTCTTATTGTAAAGCATTGGCGAAAAATTTATATCGGATATTGTAGGCCCGGCTTTCATTATTTTAATGATAATTTTTATATAAAGTTTAATTACCAATATTAATTTCTCAATTAGTGTAACATTAGGAAATTAGGACTAGATTTGAATCGTCAAAATTTATGTGGTACCCAAATTATGATGAATCACGTGTAACTATATGTTAAAATCAATACTTAAGCATATCACAGGAGTGTATAAAAAGATTAAACTTTTATAGAATTTAAATCACCAAGTTCTACCATTCTATTTAAAGTTATTATACTCATAAGCGAAATCAATTGAGATGACTTAAAGTTACAATAAGTGATATAATGCATCTAAGATATAATTGGATTTGATTTATTTTATCATGCCCTTTTTGAATTTGTTAATAAAATAATTTATTTTTATCAAGGTAAGAAAATTAAATTTTAAACTATTAAGAAAAAGTACATAATTTTATGTTCACAAATAATAACTCATAGCTAATGCTTAAAGGCCCTAGGAAAGAACAAATTAATGTCATTGCTTTTCATGTGTTAAAATGAGAAGTCTTCATATTATTTCTCATATTGTTATTATATTTCTCACCCATTCACCCTGTTTGTCTTCTCAAAATATAAAAAATAAAAAACAAGGGCAAAATATTTCATTTAAATAGTTCAAGGGCAAAATTTACTGTCTTCCTCTTATTTTGGAGAAATTGCTACCGGAAAAGTATTTTTGAGCTACTTAACTAATGACGAGGATATTTTTGAACCGGAAACATAAACAGTTAAAAAAACACCTATCTCAAATAATATACGAATCTTTTAACCCTTTTTCCTTAAATTAGAATTAACTCATAAGGAAATATTTACAAAGTAATGTGCACAAAACATCAAGTGAAACGTATGAGAGTAAGCTCTTCTAGATCTATAATTTCATTTTATCGATTTTATATGTAGTATCTATTTAGATAATATGGAGTTACTGATCAATAATAATAAAATTCGGTGAAGTCTCATAAAGTGGGGATTACGAGTAAAATATAATAAGCCTTACCTCTATTTTAGAGCTCTGAAAACCACGATAGACACTCATTAATGACAAATAATCTTAAGCGAGTCCGGAAAGAAGTAATGAAAGTGAAACCATAACAAAATATTTTAATAATAACTACAATAAAAAATATAATAATCGAAGTACAAGAAATAACAAATAGTAACAAAAATTGTGAGACAAGAAACTATAGAAGAAATACTATACTATTATGGAGTACCTTGTCCCGGGGCAGTGCGTGCTGCACTTGATAGCACTCTTATCACAATTTGTGGCCATATACCAGCACTCTTGTCAGTCGTGTCTTTGGCAAGGTGAAAGCTGCGTAAATATTTTGTCACATTCGCCTGGAAATACTTAGCTTTGGCACCGCACTCTACCTCCTCGTGAAGTCATCTATAGTCAACGTTTCACACCTCAGTGCGGGGCATGCATCTGCATCTCTTTCTTCCGTCTTGAACCGTACGGCCTCATTTCCGCGCTGTCTTTCACTAGCGCCATTCCCATTTATCCTAGATATCCTCATTTACGATCATGTATCTCCTAGTATTCCTTCACATCCTAGATACAACATTCTCATTTTTTGTAGCTTTAAATGCTTACGAGCGTGGGGATTGCGGCGATGACGCCGCTTTATATAATATAATTGATCTAACCACTACTGTAAAATTTAACTTTAAATTTTGATGGCACATTTCTTAATTAAAATAAATCAATAAAGATTACGAATCACATGACTCAAAGTTTGCCTTAACATATTTGAGTAATGAGTAGTTAAAAGCTTATGTAATAACATTAGCATATCCAGAGCTATTCTATAAGTGGAGTAAAGGAAGGATTATGTATATGCGGCCTTATCCTACGTTGTGAAGATAGATGATTATTTGATGAATCCGTAGTCGATGTAACCCATATAAAAATAGTAAGACATTCCAAAAAAAAAGTATAGAATTAGCAATAACTTTTAACAACTATATTATTATTGGCTTATATTAATAAATGGCAACAACTTTATATAATTGTTGCTATATCTTGTAATTTTTACCCATAATTTTCTTGTTGGCAAATATTTTTAGTCTTGTTGTCATACTCTATTGTTAATCTAATAAGTTTAAAAAATATAAACAAATGGCGATAATTTTTTTTGCAATGACCATAGTATTGTTGCATAATTTTAATTCACAACAACTTAATCAATTGTTGCTATCTCATAAAATATTTGGTAACAATAATTTCTTATTATTGCTAATGCACTTAACTGCGCAATAATTTGTGCAGGTCGTGGCTTAAACTTTAACTAATTATTTGTTAATTTTCCACTAAAATAAAACGCGGCAAAATTGTTCTTTTATCTCCGCCAAATTTTGCTTGGCTTTTTGGTTTTCCTCAAAAGTAACGCTGAGTTTCTCTTTCATTATTCCACAGATCTCTCATCACGATTCCATGTGTTGCTATTTCTCTGCTTGCTTCTTCCGCGTTTTGCCAACACTTCGGTAAGTTATTACTTATAATTGCCTCTACCCAAGTTTGAGTGAATTCTAGCTTATAATTAGTTATCGTGTTCTTTTAATTTGTGGATTCTTCAAAGTGTAAAATAAAAAGTTTCTGATTCAAGCTGAGAGCTTTCACTAAAAAAAAAAAGGTTGATTTTTTTTTGAGTTTTATGGGTATTTGAATCTAGCTTTTTTTTGCTAGAACTAATTTTGAGTTTATTGTGAAAGGAAATTATTGTTGATTTTTAGCTATTCATTGAGTATATTTTTGTACGAAAAGAACAAACTCTTGAATTAACTACAGAAGTTATAGTTGTTTTCTTCAAACTCCTGGGATACCTCCAATCAATGTTTTTTTCTTTTCTTTTGCAACTGTTCAAGATTCTGTCTGGTTCTAATCACTATACAGAGTGAGGTTACCTTAGTATTCTTTGGGAGTACTCTTTGCACTTAGTGTGAAGTCAATTACATTATTGACTTTTTGGACAATAATAGTCTACCGCAAGCATCCTCTTTGGCAATTTAGTAGTTTCCTGCAATGGGTTGTCCACTCCTCCTTTTTTTTTTTTTTTTTTTTTTTAAATTTAAATTTTTATTTTTTATTTTTTTATTTTATTTAAATTTCTTCTGTTTCAAATTTTACGAAATCCTGTAAATGAAAAACTGAAGGGGCATCCCTCAACCCTCAAGTGTGTCTTTGCTAATTGCCGGTATAAATATAATCTTCGAGGATCAAGTTAGAATCTGTTCTTATCCTCAATTTTAATTTGTGTCATTAAAATATATGAATATGCAATTTCATTAACTTTAGCAGAATAAAAAACTTAAATGTATGAAAAAATTTAAAAATCAAATAAGATAGACAAAACTTCCATCCTTTTTACTTCACAATCTATGGGGTGGGCGTTTGACACTTTGTTCGATTATTTAGAACTACGGTTTGTACTCAATTTTATAATTTTTCAATTATATATAGTGAATGCCGAACTGTAATCTGTTCGCTTCAATATGATTTTTTCTGTTTAGTTTTGTTCCGATCTAGTTCGATTCTTTGGTAAGGATCTATTAATATTAGCGATAATGACTAAACTATTATTTTGACCAAAAATTCTCAGAATGTTAACAACAATGGCTAAATTATGGCTGGCAATTCAATTGAATTCTTCATTAAAAGATAGGTAATGGTTTTAAAATGTACTATTTGTCTCTTTAAGTGCATCCAAACATGTTTTTTGATTTTGCAAGTGTTGAGTCAGCCAATTTAGTCATCGATGAATTTTTGGCCTTTATTTTAACTTTTATAATATTGTCTTTCTCTAACTTTTTCTTTCTCTATTTTCTGGTAAAAAATTCATATAGTTTTACATGTCTTGGTTTGAAATTCCTTGTAGGTAAGTATATGATGGATAAGAGTTAGATACTTATTAGGAATAGGGCGTTACCACAATACCTAAATGGTGTGGAACAATTTTTGAACTTTGCATTTTTTAATCTCGAAGTTGGTGTGAAAATTGAATGTCCCTGCATTAAATGTAATAATCTGCTTTGGAAAACGCAAGACGAAGTGAAGGCAGATTTATGTAGGTGGGAATAGTTCAAGAGCTTATGATAGGTGAATTTATCATGGTAAGCTTTGAATTATCTTCGGACGATGAAATAAATATTAGTGAGTTAGATTTAGGAAATGATGATGCTCCCACTTTTGAAATGTTTATGATATACATCATGGTATTTTCAATAATAATCACGCTTTTATGAGACAATTGAATCTAGATATGAAGAGCCTAATACAAAAAGTTGAGAGTTTTTATAGGTTATTAAAGGATGCGAAAAAAAAAAGGATTTTATCCAAATTGTGAGAAAAGTTCTCCAAATTATCTTTTGTAATGCGTCTTTTCAAATGAAATGGATGCATAGATGGAGTAATACTTCATTTGACTCTTTGTTGAAATTATTGGGCGATGCTTTACCCAAAGAAAATGTGCTTCCAAATTCTCTCTATGAAGTTCAAAAGATAATAAAAGATTTGGGTTTAGATTATATGAATATAGACGCACGTGTTAATAATTTGCATCTTGCTATAGAAAGGAATATGCGGATCTTGAGCAATGCCACGAATGGGGAAAAAAAAAACATGGACGGTAAGGAAAGGAGAAGATACTAATGATAGAAGTTGCTTCAAGTAATTTGAGAGCAAAGAAAATAAAGGAATTCCTAGAAAGATTCTTAGATATTTTCCTTTGATACCAAGACTACAACGATTGTTTATGACAAAACGAGCTGCCGAGGGAAAAATGAGGTGGCATAAAAATAGCGAGTTGATGATGATGGAGTGTTACGACATCCGGTGACTCATTGTCACGGAAAAATTTGATGAAAAATATTCGAATTTTTGCTTTAGATCCCTCGTAATGTAAGACTTGGATTTTGCGGGATGGTTTTAATCCTTTTTGGTTCAATGAGTAATTGCTATAGCATGTGACCGATTGTCTTGATTCCATATAATCTTCCCCCATGGCTACGCATGAAACAATCTAATCTTTTGTTATCCTTACTTACTCTGGCTGAAAGTCTGGTATGAATATTGATGTATATCTCCAGGCCATGAGTTGATGATTTGAAAACATTGTGGGAGGATGGAATAGAGACTTTGATGCTTTTATGAAACAAAAATTTTCACTTACGTGCTTCTTTGTTATGGATAATCAATGATCTTCAACTTATGGTATTTTTGTAAGTTTGGGCACTAAAGGTAAATTAGCTTTTCGGTTGTCATACTTGTACTTGTTTCCTTTATTGAAACATGGTAAAAAACAATGCTATATGGGTCATCGTAGGTTCTTGGACATAAATCATCCCTGTCGTTGGAATAAAATTTTATGATAACATAAAAATATTTGCACCACAAGCTTTGGCGGAGAAGATATACGCAGCTTAATACCTCCTTCTGGTCGTACGGGTGGCGGCACAAGAAAAAAAAAGAGATGCTCCAGCTGGTAAGCCGATTGGAAGAAGAAAAGTATATTTTCGAACTCCCATATTGGAGGACTTTATTGTTGAGACATAATTTGAATGTAATGCGTGAAAGAATATTGAGTGGTGTGATAGGAACATTGTTGGATATTGAAGGAAAAAACAAAGGACACATTAAAATCTCGTTTGGACATACAAGAGATGAAAATCAAAAGTCCTCTATCAGTAAAAAGCGGGGATAAGTACATACTTCCTCCAGCAAGCTATACAATGTCTAATGCGAGAGAAGATTCAGTGCAATCGGCTAAATCAAAGAAGTCGGGGTACTAGGTATGCTTCTAACATTGGTCATTGAATCAAAACTAAAATTTTTGGATAAAAGTCACGATCATCATGTTCTTTTTCAACATATTTTACCACTTATCATCAAATCAATTTTGCCCAAAGTTCACATGACCCGTTAATCGAATTGCCATTATTCTTTGGTAGTTTGTGCGCTAAAGGGTTATCTATGGAGAAGTTATATCAATTAGATAAAAGCATACATATAACATTATGTAAATTAGAACGTGTGTTTTTGCCTGCTTTCTTTGATGTTATGATTCATTTGGCAATTCACTTAACAAACGAGGCGAAGTTGGGTGGTCTTGTTCAATTTCGATGATGTATTACATTGAAAGATTAGATTCTTACCTTCCAAAATATTCTTTTAATTGAAATTTATTTGAGCCCGATACATTTTGCTTCATAGATTTTGCACACCTTAAAAGGTTATGTACGTAACAATGCTCGTCCAGGAGGATTAATTGTCAAAGGCTATCTTGTAGAGGAGTGCATGATATTTTATTCAAATATTTTGACTGATATGGAAACGAAGCAATCGTCTAGATAAAAATTCTGATTTTTCTAACATAGATCACAATAGTTTATCTATGTTGCGCTGTCGTGGTAGGCCATTAGCAGGGGGTGCTTGGAAAATTTGAGTACTCTTGAAATCAATCAAGTTTATTTTTACATTCTCCAAAATTATGAGAAAGTCAGACCTTGGATTGAGTAAGATATGTTTCACCTTTACATCATTTTCTTATAATACTCAACAATTGTGTTATAATTCTTTTTGGTGTTTTTCAAATGTTCATCATCCATGAGGGAACATTTAGAAATATTATAGGAAAATAGAAATGTAGCCAAAGACACAAGGAGGAATTTCCATTGTGGTATGAGAGAAAGGTATATATCATTTGATAGTTTGTAAATTTATTTGTTAAATAACATTAATGTTTGTTATTTTATAATTAAAATAATACAGTGAGTACGGTTAAGAAGAATGGTGATAATCGAATTATCGAGAAGAATTACTAATTTTGGCAAGACCTTTGGAATCACCGTATTTATTGTCATAATGGATATATCTTGAATGATTTTAGGTTTTGAATAATGGAATCTGAGCTAGGTTTGAAAACTCAAAATAGTGGTGTGATTGTGAAAAGTGATGAACATACAAAAAATCTTGATTATTTTGGAAAGATACAAAAGATTTTAGAGATTCAATATTTGAATAATAAATTAGTTATATTATTTCAATGTGATTGGTTTGAAGTTCCTCTCCAAGGTAAGTAGTCAAAGTAGAGGTTACAAAAGGATGAATATGAATTTGTTTGTGTGGATGTGACACAACTCCATTACACAAATAATCCACTCATTCTAAGCTCACAAGCTCAATCGGTATGCTATGTTAAATACTTGGTCAAAGTGAAATGGCGTAAATTGATAAGGATAAGACCGCGAAATTTGTATGATGTTCCCGAACAAATGATGAAAGCAGGCTGTATCAATGGGTCAGAGCTTAGTTGAAAGAGGAGAAGAAAATCCTCCAAGTAAAGTCGGAACAATGATGTCATCGAGAATACAAGAGAATGTTGATGGAGTGAGTGTTGATGCATCTTTCTCACAATACGAGGAAGAAATAGACTTAGAAGTTATAGATGAGGCACAGATGTGAAAGTGTGGATGACCGGTGATTATTCTGAGATGAAGATCTTTTAATAAATATGATGAAGCCAGAAATTGAGATTGATTATGATTTTTCAACTGCGTCATCAAGACAACTCTTTTCGAATCACTTTCTTTCATAGGAGTTTTGTTTTTCCATCACTTTGTCAAAATGGTTAATTTCTATTTTCTACTTTTCCTTTATTTCTTATCTTTTTGCTTTGTAACTTTATTTATTTCTCTCAATTTCTAAGCATCATTTTATTTTTGATTAATCTTCAATTATATAATTTCTTACTGTGTTGCAGCCTATGATGATGACAAATGTGAATACTTCTAATAATGTTGAAACTACCGATGTAATTGCAATTCCACCACCAGGTAAGTTGATTCATTCGTTAAACCGTGCCTCTTTAGATTTTTTAGCTTGTAAATGTTCTATTTATATACACCTAAATATTTTCATATGTTGTAAAGAAAAAAAAAAGGAAGAAGAAAGGGAAGAGGGAAGACAACATGTCTTTCAATTCAAAAGGAAACGCAAACAATGACGACTGAGAGGAATTATCCCACCAGATAGAACGGTAGCAGTAGGTCCTGGAGGCTAAAGGTTTTGTTACTGAGCTCTCAGTGAATGTTCTCCGTAATGCTAGGCATGATGTCAAAAATTGGAAGGGTTCTTGATCACAGCAAAAGATAGGATTGTTGCTCATATGCTGGTAATTTACTTTGTTTCTATTATATTAATAATTCTTTTGGTCCTTGGATGAATAAAATTCAAGCAAAACACTTGGTAAATAAAATCTTTCTATTGAACACTTAATATTTCTTTTAGTTCAATATGCTTATTGATATTTCTTAATTCTATTAAATTGACCTTCTTATCTTTGAATTGAGTTAGTTTTCTGATTATTGTTACTTTTTTATGACCTTTGTTTCAAATTAGAATGTCAATTCCTCGTTTCTCTAGTCTATTCAATGAAGCTATTGGCTATTTTTTTGGCTCAAAATATCTTTTCAGACTCAAAAATTCATGTTGCGTATTTTGATTAGTTAGTTTTTTGCACATCAATGGGAGTGTAATTTATGCTCTGTATTGACTCTAAAGCATCTGTTAATTCTACATGTTGATTGTATGTTTCTGAAATATTTTAAATTTTTATTGTGTTGGTGTATGGAATGACTTTTGTGTTGTTGGCGGTCAAATTGTGAGCTAGAACTGTAGTTCTTTTTAGTTTCTACTTATGAAATGGAAGTCTTAGTTTTTTGAATGAAAGATGTACCTCTAACTGACAACCATTGACAAGTGTTGTTTATTGAGCTTGAAATTTTCCCTTATGTCGGATATTGATAGTTGAAACTAGCTGCTGAATTACAGAGACATTGGTGAATCTATCATAACTTGGTCGTTAAAACACCTGTACTTTTTTTTGAAATCATTTGGGGGTTGTATTGGATTGATGAAACTCAAATTTTCTTTAATATACAAGTTTATACAATCAATAGTATAGGTATGAACTATCTTGTTAAATTTACTTTGAGAACTTTTTAATGAGGGTTATTTGGAGGTTGTAATTGTGAGTTCAAAAGTTTCAATAGCTTATTGGTAATAGTTGAACAATTATGAACTTTCTAGCTATTAATTAATTTTGATTAAATTGTGATGTTGAGTTATTATTTGTAACTAAAGTTTAATAATAATGACGCTTGTTGAAGTAACAACTCAATAGTCCTGAATCTGCTAGTTGTTTTGTAATTTTGAATAAGTTGTGATGTTGAAGTTATTATTTGCCAACTAAGATTTAACAACTCTTAAAATTCACTATTTTAATTTATTTCTGAAGATATTTGAGGAAGAAATTTAGGCATAGGGGTGAGCTTATTTAGAAGCGTAATTGGGTTAGGAGCTGTTTCAGGCCCAATTTTTATTGAGCTTAAATTTTGTTACTATTTGAGTGCGAGGACACCTTTTCGCTTCCGGACATACAACATAATTGAGATACTATTCTTTAAATAGCTAAAAATTTATATCGATATCGTCGTAGTAGGCATCATGATCATTTCAAGAAATTTCTTGACACAAAGTACTGAAAAAGTTTGCAAAATATGCTAGCAGATGTTAATGAAGCTGAATGAAAATTCTCGGTGAAATATTTTAAGGTAGGTAGGAGCACAAATAAGTAAAATTTATAATATTTCTTATTTTCTTATCCTACTATTTATACTTGAATCAAAATAAATATGTGATCTCAATCAATGCAGAAAATGAGTGAAAGAAATAAAAGTAGCAAAGGCAAGCAAAAGTGAATCATAACTGCGGCAGAAAATCCTTCCAAGCAGTATCCCATTTGAAACGATAGATATCATATTTCTTTTGATGGATTATGATTATTATTTATTCAGCCGCTTAAGTTTATTTATTTTGGTAGAAGGGACGCAAACACCGGAAAAGAGCCTAACTTTCAGAAACTTTGGGAAATGACACACATGAAGTCAAATGGACATTGGGTTAATGATGCTTCTGCTGAAGTGAATGTACATAGAAAAATCTTATACTTATTCCTAGAATGAGTGCTTTTAATAAACAATGAAAATTAAATAAGCCTGTGTTTGCAGGATAAGGTGAAAGATGTTGCTGAAAAATTAAGAAATTGAAGAGGGTGTCGATGTGGACCCTATTATTAATGCTGCATTTGTGCAAGTTATGGGAGAAAAATCTAAGTACATTCTTGGTCAAGGATTGGGAGTTAAACCAACGAGTAGGAGATTAAGATGAAATTCAAAAGCAACTTCAAGCACAACAAAAGGAGGTAGAAGAAAAACGTCGTAAACGAGAAAGTGTAGAAAGTAAGCTAATAGAAGTAAAAAATCAGTTTGAGGAGGAGCGAAAAAATCGAAAAGTCATGAATGCTCGCATCATGTGTGAGCAAAAGTTAAAAATAGCGTAATGACACGGTATACCGTATGCGGGAATTCCCAGGTATTTATTTAATATAAGTCGTTAAATTAGTAAATGCTATATTTGCTATTTCAGTTCTTTCACTCTTATTGTCTCTACTTCTTCTTCTCTTATATCCTATCTTTATATGATAAACTAAGTTCTTTATTTGTACCATATTTAACAGGATGGTCTTCCTGCTGCAATTTTCAACATCATTACTAATTCAACTAGTTCAAATGGAGACAGTCAATTAAGTCTTATGAATGACAACTGGCTAAAGTAAACTTCATAAATTAATTTCTTTTTTTTTTTAGGTAAAATTCTCTGCTGAGAGTATTTAGTTGGTATTGGTGCAATTTTGTTGGGCGATTATTTTAGCATTTGTGAGAAAGTTCCTAATGATTTTAGCAATTTATATATCTCTGTTACAAGGCTTCTCTTGATTGGATTATGTGGTTCCTCTTTGCTTTTTAGATATAGCTATATGCATTCTCGACCGAACATTATTATGGGATTCTAAGTTCTCTCCCATCTATATGTAAATATACCTTTGTATCGCTATAACTTATCATTTTTAAAATTTCAATTTAACTGAAACTCTTTCACTAGGCACACATTATAATTATATTTTGATGTTACATTAGAAGTTATTAACTCTTCATCTAGTAATATTTTTCAGTTTATGCACAGAGAGATCAATATGATAATTTATAAATTTAGAAGATGAAAAGAAGCTAGGGAAGAATATGTTATATCCTCTTTGATGTCACAAGAAGCTAGAGATCAGTTTATGCACAGAGAGATCACTGACTTCAATTCCTTAAAAGTGTAATTCTAAGGAACATTTTCTATCCTGTATTTTATAACTACTTTATACAAAATATATATCATATTTATCTTTTATTTGCAGGAGTGAACATGCATAATTCAACACTACTACTGCAATTCAAATGCTACTGGGAGAAGATTTTCATATTACTATTAGGATTAGTATACATATAATGACCTCGGCTTATATACATATTGTTCTTTTTGCAAGTAAAGACATTTAGGAGTATTTAGTTTTTGGAATTTAGTAAATATCTAGTGCATTAGTTTTTATATATTGACCTTTCAAATATATATAATTTTTAATTTAAATATTTATTTATTAATTTTAAAAGAAAATATGTGTGTGTATATATACAACAACTACTGACAACTTGTTGTTAAAGGTGTATAGAAAATGATTTATGACAATAAAATTATTTGCTGCTAATAACTCCTTAACAAATTATTAACTGCCTTTTTACCAAATTTTTGCAATAGCTAAGATTATTTGGCAAAACAAATTTAATTTACCGCAACAACACATTTTGTTGTGAAGTATTTCATATGCCACAACTATACGGAAGTTTAGCTAACAAATTTTATGGTTGCGTTAAGTTAGTTTTTGGAAACACTATTTTTTTATTGTTGCGTAAACTTTTTCCCATCAGCATTATTGCAACGACATTAAGCAACTCTTTTATTGTTCCAAAAGCACTTTCGGCAACACAATTCAATATATGGCAACAAAATTTTGTTAGGAAATGCCTTCCTTTTGTTAGTGAGAAAAGGAAATATATATAGTAGTAAAAGTCAAGCTCAAAAAATAATGAAAAAATAGTAGTAATAAAAAATTAATATACTAATCAAAGTTTGAAGGTAATAAAATAACATGTGGTAAAAAATAGAATTGAAGCATAAGATAGTAGGAGAGTGATATTAATATATATATATATATGTATATAGGAAGCCTAGAGGCATGCTGATGTGGCGTCACTGAAACTTCATTAAGTAGTTCTTTTCTTGATTTTTCAAATATTTTTGGAAATTCAAAATTATTTTATTAACTCATTTATTTTGTTTATCATTTAATGTTATGTAATTAAATGATTTAATCTAATAAGGCGTCATTTAATATTCTTATAACTTACACTCTATTACTCTACCAATTTCCTCAATAACAAGTATCTAACAGATTTCAAATAAGTTTCATATAATTCAAAGGAGTCGATTGAGGTTTGAACAGAATCAATATGTTGGTGTAGCTCACCGAAGCATGGGAGGAATGCGAGCCGTGTTGGAAGTTGGAGATTGGCATTGATGGATTCGTGAGAATGTGTTGAAGGTTATTACCCAATTCCGACTGTTTTACATTGTCGTGAAGGTTTTTCGTTTGATGTTTCTGTTCTGGTCGAGAATAATTGCATGGTCAATGGTGGCAGGTACTGGCAGACTTTGGGCAGTCCTCTAATAACTAAGGTTTTGATCGGAGTTGGAATAAAATGGAAGAGGCCACCATTTGGGTATGTGTCATTTATGCAATGTGCCTGGGCATTTCATTCAACACTGCCCCTAGTGACCCCAATTATGACATCAGAAAGTGGAAGCCTCCAACAAAGTCCATGTTGATAGTAAGCCCAAGTGGCACTGTTGGAGTTTTGAAGTCCAATGAGACTGATTTCTCAAAGGAGGTTGAAGGGTTGTCGTCTTCCTCCTCCTCTTCTTACGAAGAAAGATTCCTTTTTATTCATCGTACTCAACTGGAGTAGCAATGAAAAATTAGAAAAATTCACAATAGAGGAAAAGGATCGAGCCCTGCCAAAAGAAATGTCGGTCTTTTTTTTATATAAATAATGCAGGTGTTTTAATTTATTTGAATTAGTTATAGTTTAGTTATTTTTATTTTAAATGAAGGATGAAACGCGGTGGTACTATCTAAGGAGGTAAATGATGTGGGTAGCCCAAGAAAGAATATCCCCAATTCACAATGATATTATGCCTTTGGATATTCCTGCCTCCATGTAGGTCACATGTGTCCTCAACTCATTTTCAATTTCCTCCGTCTCTTCTTACATACATTTTTATTATTACTTCTTTTGGTAATTATAATAATTAAACAAAATTGTATTAATTAATGATCTTAGATGTTTTATTTTTTCCTTTCTACCCACGGTCATAACTTGAATCGAAAAGCCCAAAAATTAATAAATTTTGACGTAATAACATAAATTTGAAAAGAAAAAAGAGTCCCTATTTATTTTAGCCCCTTAAGATATTGGGACAATTTCTTATATTCCAAAACCTAAAGTCTAAGTTCTTGTCCGAAAAATTGAAAATATCTTCTATATAAGATATGGGCACGAAGCTTTCATCAGTTGGTTGACAACTTAATTATGTTTCTATTCACTTTTAAAAAAAATTTCCTCAATATAATTTTTTTTCATTTAAGAAAAAAAGAAAAAAAGAAAAAATCACTCACTATGTAATGAATACAATTTTTTATGAAGCAATTAATTAATTCATATATGAACGCGTGGATTATTTGTCTTTTAAAATTTTAATGAATTAAAAAATTCTAAATATTAAAAAAAACTAAAATTAGTTATTTATTTTATTTTGAGCTTATGAATTTATTTGATTTTGGTTATATGTAAAAATGGCGAAGAATTGTATAAAAAGATAGATTGATAATTAGAAGTTATAAACATTCTTCACACTAATGTAATATTATTTTCTAATTGTTTTGTATGTTTAGTAGTATGATGGTGCAATTTTTTGCTATCGAGGAACATAAAATTATTTTATTGTACTCTTATTTATTCTTACCTATATTTATTTTTCATATCTTTTGGGGTTAGAGTAGAGAGGAGAAGATAAAAAAATGAAAATATTTTATAAAAGGTGATTTCCAGACCTAAGTAATGCAACTACAACAACAAATCCAAGAACTATAAGGTAATATTTTTGGTCAACAAAGTAGAGAGGAAACAAGAAATTTTAGGTTTGAGATCAAGAAAATAAAAAATAAATGATTGTACATATTTTGGTGAAATCAGATTCCAAAACAAAATGATGCAACTTCAAAAACAACAAGGAATACAAAAATATTCGGATCTAAATAACGTAATTTATAAAGGGTAACTCCATTTTGCGGGAATAATTGTATTATCTTAATGTCATCCTACATCATATATATATATATATATATATATATATATATATATATATATATATATATATATATATAATTATATTATTTATATTGTTTGTTTTTTGTTTTTGGGGTTTTTTTTTTTTTATGAATTTTGAGTTTTTTTAATTTTTTATTTTGTTTTCATTTATATACTTTCCCATTTTTTCTTTTTGTGGTAATAACACAGCCAAATAGCTAATTGTATTTTATATTTCAAATCAAAATATTTTATGGTTAGATTGTTCATGATGTTGATAAGGAAGCTGAAATGGATGCTGGATCTTCATTATTATGCGAAACCAGTTGTGAGAATTTTTATCACAAATAAAAAATGCATAAGATAACAATATCAAATTTTATTAGTGAAATTAAAAATAAGAAAAGAGAAGTATTTAACTAATTTCTAAAAAATAACTGGGTTGTAATTTTTAATATTTCAAAAATAAGAGTCTTAATATGTAATATATCTTATTTTAGCTCTTTAGACCCTAACTGTTTGGACATTATAACAATTTATCTGAATCTAGTCTTATTCTATAACAGTGAATGTATAATACTTTAATTTTTAAGCAGGCTTATTTTATTAAAATGTGATTATATACAGCTTCTAACAAACACGCAATAATCTCACATTACTTTTGTGTTTTTTGTTGGGGCCTTATTAATCTTTATGTTATCTAATTTGAAACTCCGCTACATCATGATTAAAGCAGTGATTTTTTTTGATTTATCAGAAGTAAGTGAAGAAGAAGAAGAAAGCGACAAGAAGAGCTGGGATTGCGGCAAGAAGAGATGGAGAAGTTAGAAAATGAAAGAGTAGTCTGGGTGACAGATGCAAGAGAAAGCATTATGTATTGGAATAACTAAGTCTTGGCACTGAACTAGTAAGTCAGTTGCGTCACTACTGCACTTCAATCCTGCTTTATTCAACTTTAAAACTTTGCTATCTTTCTTAACAACTAATAACTAAACATCAACTAACTATTAGCAAGGCGCCCTTACTTCATGTTATATCTTGACACTCTCCTCCAAAGTAGGGGTGTAAACACGTCAAGTACTCCTAGCTTGGGAACACGGAACTCATGTTGAGTTCTACACAGACTCTTAGTTAACGGTCTGCTTTTGTTGATAAGTAGTCGAGATGTAAGTACATTTTGATCATCCCTTTCAGATCTTTTCTCTTACAAAATAGCAATCAATTTTGATATGTTTTGTTCTCTCATGGAACCTTTAGTTCTTGCTATACGCCATTGCGATTTGCTATACGTGTTTACTTGGGCGGAAGATTAATCGAACTCCAACTTCCTCCGGCAAACCTAGGATCCAAGTAAGCTCGACGGCGCAGAAGCTAAACTACGTATTCGGATTACCATGAGCTTCTTGATACCGCACTTTGCTTCTTAGATTTCCAAGAGATGGAGCTCTCGGCTTGACAATAAGAAGCACATTCACCAGATCTTCTAGTGTTTGGACAAACGGCCCCGATGACATCACACGAAGGCGATACTTGTTCTTCACTCTTGCTAGACAAAAGTATCCTTGTCCAGGTGTTGCTTTATATATCTTAAGATTCTCATTACGGCTTCCAGTGTGATCTTTTGGTACATTTGTAGAAGAAGCGGGCGAGTGTCTGTGCTTATAGGATATATCGAGTCTTGTTATGGTTAGGTATAGCGGCTTTCCAATTAGTTTACGATAGTATTACATACATTTAAGATCTTCTTGATATTCACAACTCTTGCTCCTTCCTTAGGCTAGCTATGTAAAATCATCAACCTCGGCACGAGTTAACTTCACGTTTTGTTGGTGAATTGTTTGCCATTTGGTCTTGCAGTAACGAGTCCCAGTGCAAAGTTAACTCGAGTGCATACTTCCTCACAGTGCATCAAAATACACGAACTTGATCTAGCAAATTCAATCCCCGAAAGTACACAAGCTCTCACCCAGGTCGCCCGTTTTGAAGGCTTGACTCATTGCCTTTTGTACTTTCTCGATAAGTTGTAGAGAATTTCTTTCTGTTATCGGCATGTCATCAACATAAACTAAAATAAGCATTAGATCATTTCGGTTGTTTCAAACAGTGAGTGATCTACTTGCTTGTTTGAACCCAAGGCTCAAAGCTAGCAACAACTTTGCATTCCATTGTCTTGAACTGTTTTAAACCATACGGATTTAAGAAGTCTGCATACGGTTTGTCTCCCACGGCTTTTAAATCCTTGTGGTAATCCCATATAAATTTCATCATTCAAATCTCCTTGAAGGAAGGCATTGTATACATCCGTTTGATGGGCGTACCCTTTGCCTAATAGCGACAATAGCTAATATAGATCTTCTGTAGCCATTTTTTACTACGAGGTGAAAATGTCTCTTGATATCCAATCCCTTAACTTGTTATTTGTAACCTTTAGCTACCAACCTAGCTTTTTGTAATCTTTCAACCTCACTGTGTGCTTATACTTAATCCTATACACCCTTACAACCAATAGATCTTTTTCCGGCGGGCGGTGAACAAATAGTCTATATGTTGCTGAGCATTAATCTCGGCTTGCGTGCCTCCACCCTTTGGATTCAACATTGCTTCTTTGTAAAGAAGGGTTCAACACGCGAGAGGAGAATTTGTGAAGTCGATGAGGAGCAGACAGAGATGGTCATACTTTATAGTTAGCAATGCGTATGGTGTAGGCGTGTCTTACGAGGTTGTGACAAAGTCCTTGAGCCGGAAGTGGTGCTACTTTGGCTGCAGTGGAGCTTTCTTTGTAAAGCCCGATTCGGTTGTGACTTCGAGGACCATTAGCGGAGGCCGAGACACACTGCGATGACCCATTGCTCTAGTTGACACTTGTCTTGGTACGTGTGACACGTTGGTATGAATGTGTCTTTAAACACATCCACAAAAGAATTTGATCTTCTTGATCCTTTAGTTTCTTAAAGGAAAGTCATTTCTGCGAATTCTACATCTCTGTTAACAAAAACACATCATTAGAAAGATCATAGAGAATGTATCCCTTTTGTGAGTGAGAATATCCTAGAAGTCTTGCGATACTGTCTTGGTTTCGGTTATCGGTTTCTGCACAACTTTGGCATAGCACGGACACCACTAGTACTCACAATATGTTTTTAAGGATGGCTTGACACCAAACACTTCATAAGGTGACTTATTACCAAGCCGCAATGAGATGGCATTCTATTGATTAGATATCTTCTTTTGCCCCAACACCACCGATGACCCCAAAACACGATAGGAATATGACCTTGAAACCTAATGCTACACTTCAAGAATGTGCCTATGTTTTCTTTCTACCCGTTACTATTTGAGTGAATATGCAGGAAGTTTGATGTAGAATGCCCAGATGCTTTAAGCATAGAATGACGAGATTGAACTTATGCTTCGGTTCCTTTGTAGGCCTTATACTTCACCTTTTATTAACGCGTATCTATATAAGTTAAAAACTTTGTTTTGCACAACACATTACATGGACTTTTGTTTCTAAGAAATAGCCATGTCATCCACAGGAACAATCATCTACAACGGTTAAGAAGTATCTATTTCCATTATAAGAAGGAGTTGTAGGGACCCCATACGTAGTGTAACGAGATCAAAGCATGACAAACTTTCTTGTATTCTTCTTAGAAAGGTAATCTAACTTGTTTGGCAAATGGACACACATTACATTGCTTAACTATGGAAGTACAATTATTTAAAGAACTTGAACTAGGAAACGATTTATTCAGAATCTTTGATGAAGGATGTCAAGCCTTTTATGCCACGATAATATATCCTCTTGTTTATCACATTAACGAGACAAAAGAAAGCGAGGCACTTCGTCTATTTGTTTCTAAATTTGCGAGAGAATGAAGGTAACAAGTATAAACCATCTTCATGTCTGCAATCGCTTTCACCTTCCCCTTTGAAGAGATCTGAAATATATGAGATCGAAGGATAAAATGCAACTAAACACTTTAAGGTTCTTTGTTACTGTGAAACGGATAGAAGGTTAAACTTAGAATTGTGGTATATAAAGAACATTATCAACAGCATTCCACACTTGTTAAGACACTAGAGCCCCGTATATTATTCTGAACACTACATCTCGATGGTAGAAAGACTTTTCTAGACTTACTTGAATCAGGTTTAACAAACACGTAGCAAATTTTGAATCACCTACCGTGTGATTTGTAGCTCTATCCACAATCCAATTTTCTTACTATAAGCGAAAGAAGTCCGGTATCCATACACATAAGTAATAAATCTGTGTTTGTAGCATTGTTAGTAACGAGATAGCATTTGTACTATACGATTATCACGCTCCTTTGTGAAGAAACAAGGTTGAATCATTTGACTTTCTTTGTTCCAAGGCGAACTATTCTCAACCTTGGCTGTCATTCGAAAGGCCACTGTATTGAAGCGAGACATTCCTCCTTTCTTGAACATGCGATGGATAGCCTATTAGTTGTAACGAATTTTCTCTTGTATGATTCTGAGTTTCACGGAACTCCACGAAGAGACTACCACCCGTGTTTCCTTCCATTGCGATACTCACGACATGATAATATTTCATTCTTGAAATATACAGGCGACTATTATTATTGTTTTATTGTGTGATACTGCCACTAAATTTTGAAATATCATTCCTTTGGTTTTTCATCACTCATGGCATCAGATGGCACGGTTCACGCTAGGTAAAGTCGTAGGTAAATTTGACTCCTAACTGAACAAAAAAGTTTCATTTAGCCCCGTTAGGGCCGATATAGCTTCGACTTTGAACATGAATCAAGAATTCCTTTGATCTCTCACGATTCTGATTAGGGAGCGAGGCTATGACATCAATTTCATCCCACGGATCTTTGAGTCACAAATAGCCCAGGAGCAGATGAGGTACCTTGGAATACAAGTGCAACTTCCTTTGTGTAGATTGAACGATGCAGAGCCATCTACTCTATCAAACCTTTCTCCTAGATCCTCCCCGGGCTGAAGCCGGTTGTAGCATATGCTAGCATTGATCAAACTCTTTTGGCCCGAGTTAAATCAGCAGCTTCCCATGCATTAAATCTCTCCCCTTGCAATTCATATTTCTTGTGAACCTCTCTTTCTTCCAGACCATCCACTAATCCTGGCTGTTTCTACCCAGAAGAGCAATCCTCGTGGATACTCTTCCATAAAGAATAATTATGCATTCATTAAGTTGAAAGGAAATCAGTGAAATTCCACTAGTATCACCGGGAAGCGAGATAGAGGATGGCGGGTTCCATCACGGAGTCCTTGCTCGGCTTTCATGCGCGTAGGCGGAGAATTAACACCACTATTTGTTCCTTCATTTGCCGGCCATGTTTGAACTTAAAGAACTTCGAACAAGAATAGCTGAGGTGGATCGAGCTGTTGCGGATTATCCAGCACACTCACGATACCGTATGCGAGAATAAACGGAGAAGAAAAAGAAGGAAAAACGAGAAGAAGAAAAACGAGAGAAAGAAGGCGATGATTAGCAGCCAAAGAAGAGAGTTGGAGAGGATGAGAAAGTAGAGAAGAGAATAGTAGTTAAGGAGTAGAATGTAAAGAGAAGAAACTTGTATATTGAATATTAAATCTTGTACAAGAATGGGTAGGTTAGATCAGCATATACATGATCTAACTTTAACTAACTAGCCTTAACTAACTACTTTCTTAACTAACTAACTAACTAACTTATCAAGTAACTATTAACCAAAGTACATACTTTACTTCGTGTTATATCTTCAATGGGAACCAAATACAATCACCACATAGATGATTGATGGTCTTCAAAATGCGGGCATTATACGGACATTATTCACACTCCTCAGCCGAGGATGTTAAAATGTAGCAGTCTTTCCTTTGTTAACAATCTTTGACTAGTCAACCATAAAAAGAAATACGTATTTTGGTGACAGGTTCTCCACTTTGCTTTGCTCCCCGAAAAGTCGATTGTAGTTATTAGTGATTGAATACTTCCCATCATGAGTGAGAGTATTCTTGTTGTTGGTGTACCACGTTTTTCATGATTTCTTTTAATGAATTGCTTCCTCCATTACCAGCTATAGTTATGGGTGGTTGTATGTGTCTAAATGTCATTATGCTTTCATGTATAATTCATGCACCATTTCACCCAAAGTGAATCTGTTTTATAACATTGCCAAAGAAGTTTGCATACGAGATTTTACATTTCGGTTCTGCATCCCCTTGATATTCGAGTCACCAAATTTCTTTGGAAGACACACTTAGCCCCGAGAAACCCATGCAATCTTCCTCTTCTGTTGTAGTTGTCCCTCTGAGATATAATCTCTACCTGATCGATCCACCTCCTTAAGAACACTTTAGAAGAATAAAAATTGCCCCCCAAAAACTGTGTATAAATAACATAAGCGGCTTGATGATTTGGAGTTTTCCGGCATAAAGGGGCTCCTTAGCATAACTGTTCTTGTTACATTAATTGAACTTTAGATAAGTTGGTGACAATCTAGCTTGTTCCATTTCTTTGAAGATAGAGAAAGCCTCAAATATCTAATACTAACTTACAAAAAACCCGTCTTTGCCAATAACCTCTCCTTTAATGTATCATCCATTCTTGTCATGAAGAATGCTAGACTTCTCCATATTTGCACTAAGACCCGATTACTTCCTTTGAAGTGACCTAAAGCCTCAGTAACTTTAGGTACGGGCGAAGTTCCCTTTACGGCAGAATATCCTTCATAAAATCATCGGCAAACACAAGATGTGTGTGTTTGGTTTGTTTATTACGTGGATTTATAAATTTATTTTATTTTATTTTATCGGACCAATAAATTAATTTTATTAAATTAATTTTCTTAATATTTAATTTTTTTTATTGAATTGTTATGTTAATACATTGAAAAGAATAAATAAAGTATGCATATTCAAATATTGAAAAACAAACCGTCTTAATTATTCGATCTAGAGACAACATCTAAATTATTCGGATGTGTATTTAGATTCATACGTCTTAATTTTAATAAAAGCAAATGAGGTCTTAATTCACATACAAAACATACACATTTATAATATTAAGATTGTACTAAAAGTATAAATTTATCATTTATTTATACAGTATTTTTGTTGGGTTCATTGAATTAAAAATTGAAATATGCCATACATATTATTTAGTTTGAAATTGGATAAACTTTGATTTTTTGTATTTTAACCTTGAATATTCCAATCATTGGCACTAAAAGGAGCTTTGAGGGATCATATTATCATTTTGATAATTTATTATGTTTAACTAGTCCTACTAGTATTACTTATCTCACCTTAGATGTGATATAAGTAATTTAAGAGTTTAGTTAAATTTTATTTTGATATTAATTAATATCATAATCAAATATTAATTATATAATCATAAAGTTTAATGAAATTAGAATTCTAATTTTGATAATTAAATTTCCTTAGTAAATATAAATTTACTTCTGATGACTTAATTTACAATATTACTTTATACTGACATAAACGGATATTTAAATAAAATAATATTTGAGTGGACTTTAGCGTAATAAAATGACTTAAAATTGCAAAATTCTTTCATCACAAAAGATCACTAATTTCAGTGAAAATAGATGTGAAATTTCATGTGAAATTATTTTGCCTTAAAAATATATTTGTATTGATATTTGACTTTATAATCATAATTAGAGAAAACAGAGATAAATTAATATGATCAATCACAATTACATTTGAGATTTGAGGTACAATTACTATTACTTTTTTCCTTCAAAAGTAGTACTAGTTGTACATTTAATCAGAGTAATCCATCAGTAATTCACCTCTCTTGACTTAATAATTTTTATTGTTATTCTTTGTTGTTGTATTTTGATGGCAATCTGACATAATCAAAATCCGTCTAACTTTTCTATGTATTCAAAAAAAAAATAAATAATAATAAATAAAAAATCATTGTACAGAGCAAAAAGGACAAGAACTAATTAATCTGACAGAATCAGATCAGATCAACAAAAATCTGAAATCATAATTCGTAAATATAATTAACTCTTCACAATCCCGAAATAATTATTAGGCTGCACATTTCCAAAAAATCAAATTATATAAGTTTTAATTAATACTTTAAAATTAAATTAAATTAGTGTTTAAATTCTACTTGTAGTCTTTATTTCGTAATTTATGTTTTTATAAATTTTAAAATATTTAAAATTTTAAATTTTAAAATTAAAATTTTCAACTTTTAAATAATCACATCATTATTTCCTTTTTTAATTTTTTAATTAATTTTAAAAGTTAATGTGACAACTATTATTGGTGGAGGAGAAAATTCCGTGAAAGATTATTCAATAATACAACCAAAAAAAAAAAGGAATTAATTTGGCTTAATTAGCTTCAAAAGCATTCTTTTAATTAGATCAAAAGTCGTTACAAATCACCAACTTAACAGCTTACTTGGATGACGTGTTATTTAAATTTTATTATATATCATTAAATGTTATTATTATCTAATGATGGAAATTTTTTTATTTTATGTGACTGCGTTTACTATTACTTAATAATTTTATTTTATATATTTAAGGGTGTAATTTAATTCAATTGATAAGAATCGCGAGTGCCAAGTTTAAATTTTAGCGGCTTGTCGTGATTACCAAAGCAAATATTTTATTTTATTTTGTACTCTATCTTTTTATAATAATTCGATCAAGTACCTTTTTTCTTATAAATTTATTCTTCAAATTGTTGATATATGTATATAATATCATATAACAATTGGAAGATAAAATAATATTTAATTTATTTAAATATTATATTTATCCAAAAATAATAAAAATATTGTATACCACTGCTTTATTTATAATAGATACATGAAAAATAGGTAACAATAACAACCATCCAAACAAGGCGTTAAAAAGCTGACTGATTCTGAACAAATCCAACGGTTATAACCGAACTGTCACACTTGTACAATCACAGCATGTACAATTAGCAGACCCTTTCAATAGGCATACTACTCACCTTTTTAATAAGTGGTCAAAAAAAATCCGATCTCAAAAATTCTATTTTAGTGGTCACCAACTTTTCTTTCAAATCTCTGCTAAAAATAAATAAATAAAAAAAGGAAAAAGAAAGATTTTTTTTATCTCTTTTACTTTGAATAATGATAATTAAATTTTAAAAAAACAAAAAAAATAAAATATTAATAATTTTAAATTAAATGTTGATGGAAAAGGATGAATGGAACTTTAAATAAAGTAGTTGAAAAAATAAAATAAAATAAAATAAAGTAGTTGAAATAAATCCGGTGCCGCTCAATGGAGCTATAAATTTGAGCCAAACACTTTTTTCACAACCTAGCTGTAGGGTTGTTGTTGACATTATTTTGTTGTTGTTCTTGTTGCTTGTTCTCTTCAATTGGAAGCCACAAAAAAAACTTAAAAAAATAAAGTTGTTCCTTTTTATCAATTTTCAGTTCAGATACGTAAAGGTAAAGCTGGCTAGTAAAAGGTTAGATCTCTGAATTCTTGCTTTCCTGCAGTTGGTTTTTGTTTTTATTTTTGTGGGGTGAATATGTTTTTGTGAAAAAGTTTGATTAATGAAAGTTCTGAAATTTGGGTTTTGTTCGTTTATGATTTTGAAGGTGTGGGTTTTGTTATAGATGTTGACTGGATTGAAGTGGTCAATATGGAGTAGAATAGATTTTGAGGATTCATATAGGGGACTCCCAACTAGTTTTTAGATTTAGGCATAGTAGTAGTAGCTGTTGATGTTGTATTGATATGTTTGCTGGGCTTTGATGCTGTTATCTAGTTATTTAATCTGGAAAACATGGTATACAATTCAAACTTTTGCTATTACATGAATTGGAGATGTTAAAAGAATTTATAGGAAGTGGTTGTTGTTTGATTTCATGGTGCTGTGAATGTGGCCATGCCTTGTACTGTTATTTAGATGTTAAGGAAGAAAATACATGCAGAATCTCTCCTGTTTGGTCATTATTTGGCAATCCCTTTTGCTGAACTCTGTTTTGATACCAATCTTGAATTATACTGGCAAGATACGGCTACCTTAATGAACCATATTCAATGTTCTATGGATCTGGTCTGGTAGGATTTATATGTGCCTTGGTGACGTCCTACTCCTTTTCTCTTTTTGGATTGGAATGAAAATGATTGAGGGTATATGACCTAACATCAAGTATATGATTTAGAGAACTAAAGGACAAAGGAATAGGAAAGCTGTAAGTAGTATAGAGAATCAAATATTGAATTTCGATTATACCATATTGATTTCGAACATCGTGACATGATGTCGTTCTCTTCTCTTGATTTTCATCCTCTGTTCATCACAGTTTCAGCTTCTTTTTCTTATTTAACAGGCTGGTATCTTTGAGGCGTAGCAATCATTGGCTTCTTTTAGATTTTAACGATCTTCTTCCAGTCTGGCCGCTGTAAAAACTTCCTGCTTTTCTCGCACCTCTAAGTGGGTGTGGGGCAAGAACGAGGGGGTGATATTACTATGTGTTTTGAGGAGATCAAGATCATCACATATCTGGAGATTGTGCCGTGTCTCAGCAGGGCTTACACTTGATTATGGCTAAGATTGACCAGTGCTAAGTCTTGCAGTCATGTGACCTTACTTTGCTGAAAATCTACAGATTACCGGTTTAGAAAAATATTAGAATATTAGAGCTCTCCGATACCTCAAAAGTGATTAGATCTCATGTAAACCCGATTTTTTTTTCTTTTCTAAAAATGTTTAAGTTTTCATGCTTCCCAACTCACATCCATTCCAACAAGCAAAAGGTTAGAAAATAATTATTTGGATGTGATGAACATAATTACTTTTACTTGCTTGCATAATTTAAAGCTGTTGCTGATTCTATGTTCCTCTATAATCAGAAAACAGTTCAATTATCTGCTGAAGCAATGCATAAAACACTTGAAGATTGTTCTCATGATCACACCATGAAGGGTTTTGCATATTTGTCCACAACTAGTGCATCATGTGCAGCGGATGGAGATGCTCTCGAGAACTATGCTGATCATGCTTCTGATTCTTCACACTTAGAGCGTGATTATAACTCTGAGGAAGTCAAGAGCAAATCTGATACTGAATATGAAGTCAAAATACATAACAGTGCACAGATGAGGAAGAGTTTATCTCTGGGTAGTGGCTTGCATTTGGAAGAAAGAGTTGCCAATGGCAATGACTCAGAGCATGAGAGTGGTAGGTATTCTTGTGATGAATCAGGTCGATCAGCAACTGCAGATGGTGGGAAGGAATCTAATATCAGATTGCTTGATTTATTTCACGAAGCTGGACCCTCTGATTCTGTTCAAGTAAACTCTAATTTGGCTAGCAATGAGTTGATGTTTTCCATTGGAGATGCGAAAGAGTCAGAAAAAGAGGGACCAGAGAACGATGAGGTTCAGTTGTCTAATGCAAATGAGTCTGGTAGCCTTTCACCACGTACTTCTCCTTGTATTGTAAAGTCAAGTTCATTGCCTAACATTCATTCCCCAGGTCGACAATTTTTCCGCAACTTCCATCACTCCAGATCTGCTGAGGACTTGAATATTTTAGATGCAAGACGGAAAGAAAATTTGGTGGATGAGGTAGCGCACAAGGTGATGAAACATGAAAAAGAAGATAGTTTACAGAATAATGAAAAAATTAATGATGAAACCCCACTGGATGACAATTTTGATACATATAACTATGTTGGCTCAGCCAAAGACTGGATACTGCCTGGGATGGATGAGGTTAACATGAAGAAGCATGTTGATGGAGAACCTACATTTTCCCGGTGGAATGAATTGACAGGCAAGGATTTTAATACAAAACGAATTGAGGAGTGGGTTACAGACCTTCAGCATTGTGGCAGTTTTGAAGAAACAGATGACTTTTCTGTTCCTGAGAATGGTCCTGAAGTGAAAAAAGGTGAAGCTGTATTGGATGCTTCTCCTGTTGCAAAGTTGGATGGTAAGGTGAAACCTGGTGCGGAAAGTATTAAGAAATATATCTCTTCATTGACTGCCAATGCCACGTCAGCTCAAATGATAAATCATGGGTTGGTTGTGATTCCATTTCTCAGTGCTTTTGTGAGCTTGAGAGCACTTAACTTATCTGGGAATTCCATAGGTTTGTATCTCATACATTCTATTCCTCTGGCTTGCATTCACCTTTTTCATCTGCTCCAGGTCTTTATATAATTAGAACTTTGACAGCTTATTATCTCGCTTCTATTTTTTCCTCAGTGAGGATAACTGCTGGTGCTCTCCCTCGAGGGCTTCATGTTCTGAATCTGTCCAGGAACAGTATCTCAGTTATTGAAGGATTGCGTGAACTTACACGACTTCGTGTTCTTGACCTGAGCTACAATCGACTAGTACGGATTGGACATGGTATGATTTTTTTCAAGATGCTCTATGAAATTGTTGGTAGACTTCCTTGATGCAGGGGCACCATTTATCCCTTGAAGTCCTAATAACTGGTCATTAAGTTGATAGAGAAAGCTCTTTATTCATCTATGTGAATGAACATACAACTTTTTAGAAATTTGCCACTTGAAAGGATGCTCTGTAGTTTGAGGAACTTCAAGGAATAATTGTTAATATCATGAGGAGTGGAGAAACCTATATCCCATACGAACTTGACAAGTCTAGTTTGCTGTAAGTTTTGCATAATTTCCCAGATCTGGTGCATTAGCAACGCTATATGAATGTTAAATAAATTGAAAAATGCCTTACAAGTTTAGTCACATATATATAGCGTGACTTAACTGGTTCTCTGCTAAATTATCTTTGTTTGTGGATTTTCACAAGACTTGACATTTATTTTTCTTTTACTGTTCTTGCAATTAATGTACATTTTTCTGAAAGAAAGAACATAGAATTGCTGCTTTGATCCATCTACTAAAATCTTCTTTATTCTCTCAGTAATAGAAGTTAGCAATTCAACTTGATAAAGCTAAATTAATATCTCACGTACTAGCTAGGTGCTGCTTCCATCTCAAATTAGTGCAAACCATCCCTTTTCCGGTCATCTTAAGTACTGGCCACTTTGCCAGTGAACAGAACAGTGCATATTATACCCAGATATGTAATAACTTAGTTTTTTACTTCTCTATGCTGTTTTATTCTTCTCATTTTTATATCAATACGATAAAAAAGAAAGTCAGTGACTATCATTAACCCTTTTTTTAAATTATAAAACCCTCAGAACTCATTATCACCTAGTTCAGAATGCACAGTTCAATTTCCTTTCAAGTTGGTGAAGATTCTCTAATTTATGGCCTCTTCTCTATGGTACATTATCACCTAAGTACAAATAATAATTTCTTGTTCATCTCTCTTCTTATCAACTGTGCTGAGTCAAATATATCCATTCAAGTTGGTGCTGAGAGGCCATATAATTTCTCCATACGTCAGCTTTAAGTTACCTTTCTTTCGTTTATCCATATTTTCCCATTATGTTCTTCATCCTTATGAGCTAAACAGATTCTAATTGAGCTAAATTACTCCTAATATGGACAATTTGGCCTGTAGGTCTTGCTTCCTGTTCTTCATTGAAAGAGCTGTACCTAGCTGGGAATAAAATCAGTGAGGTTGAGGGTCTTCACCGCCTCCTAAAATTGAATGTCCTGGATTTGAGATTCAACAAAATATCTACAGCCAAATGTCTGGGCCAACTTGCAGCTAATTATGGTTCTTTACAAGCAATCAGCCTGGAAGGGAACCCTGCCCAGAAGAATGTTGGGGATGAACAACTGAAAAAGAATCTCCAAGGCCTTCTTCCGAATCTCATTTACTTCAACAGGAAACCCGTCAAGGTGAAGGACACAGCGGACAGATCTTCTAGATTAGCCATTGGTGCTCATCAGATAGATCGAGGTCTCAAGCCGGACCTTAAGGCTATGCGGAAGGCAAGCCATGGCGTTGTCACACACAAAGCATCATCTTCATCAACCCATGGCCGTAAAAGTCAAACAATGACCTCAACTAAACCATCCAAGAGTAGACCCACCACCCGCCTGCCCCCTATTGCAGCTAAAACTAGTACACGGCAACAGGTCTATGACTTCAGCAGCAAACTTCTTAGCTTCAGAACTGACCTGTCTATGCGCAGGAGCCGAAGTGAGGGAACTCTTGGTGTGATTTGAGGATCACAGTATTTTACTTGAGATACTTTTGACGTGGTCCTCCTGTTTCAATGTTTAAGCTAGTATAGTAAGTAGGGAAAATTTATCCCTGCCCCCTATCCCTCTAGGTTTAGTTTCCCAGCGAAGATCAGCAAGGCAGCCTGCACTTGCAAACTTCAGTCGACTTGTGCCTCTGTGCCTGTCAGTATCCAGATTTCAGTTCTATGCTTTAGCTGTTATTGAATTATGTTTGAAGGACAATATAGTTGTGTGGTAGACTGGTAGTATTTGCTAGCCTCTTGTGCGGGCGATGTACGGTAACAATTACAAATTTCTTGAATTATCTTTCTGGATACAATTAAGAAGCTCATTGTTTCCGAAATTGGATGGTGAGGTGTGGTGGTTTAATCATTTGGTTTTTGATCATCCTGAATGTTTTGATTGTTAGAGGCCCCAGAAGCTGTTATGTATAGCTGTGATAACTAATGATATAGTCTTTCGGCATGCAAATTGAAATAACGTGGTTGTGAGTGAACCATTACACATTCTCTCTCACATCTTTCCTCAAGCGCGCTTATGTATCACTGCTATTCTTTTTATTAAATATATCTATATATGTTTTTACTTTGTATTATATTGTCTTTTGTTGATGTTTTTGGTCGTGGACAAGATGCGGGAAGCAAAGCTGAGATAGTTTGGGTATTTCAGTGCAGAGGTGATACACGGGTATTCCAGAGTAGAGGGCATGAGAGGTTGATGATGGGTGTTTTCAGGAGCGGTAGAGGTAGACTGAAGAAGTATTAAGGAAAGTTGATTAAACAAAACATGACTCAATTGCACCTTACCGAGGACATGAACTTAGACAGGAGGTTGTGAAGGATACGAATTAGGATAGAAATTAGTAGGTAGTAGAGCATTATCTAGCTTATCTTTCCATACTAGTGATTGTAGATTTCTCTTGTCCTTCGATCTCTGTTACTATCTACAGTATATTGTACTTCAATTATCGCACTATTTTGTTGTAGCTAATGTTCTTCATGCTATTTAGTAGCATTTTATCACGATTTCTTCATTTTCATTATTTATTTTTTGCTCTGCTATGATATGCTTTATCTAGAGTCAACAATCTCTATATTACTCAAGAGGTAAAAGTAAAATTTGCATATATTCTATCCTTTTTATAAGTTGTTGCGGATGTTGGATGTTTTGGTCAAAAGAAACTGTCTCATTTGAAACCATTTTGGAATGGTATTATTGAAGCACTATCTTAAAACCCCAAGTTCGAAACACTACTGGAAAAGTTATTAAAATTTTAAAATCCTTATTCATATGTTGACTATTAGTTCTGAGAAACATATTATGTAACAATTACCTACTGGTCAGAATGGGTAGCACAAAGTTAACTTGATAGTTTTGAAACCCGCAAAGCTGGAATAAATTGACAAGTCTGGTATAACATAAAATGTTTTATTTAATTATATATCGGGAAGAATATATTTTATCTAAAAATATTGACATTTGACAATATAACTAAGCTCATAAGTGGAATATGAAAGGACAAGATGTACATAGATATTATTTCTATTTTTGTGAGATATAAAAGTTATCGATAGCTGTATTATTCAAAAGAAAAGTATTCGACGTAAAATTGTAAGAAAATTGATAGTAAAATAGCAAAATATAAAATAAATATAGCAACACATAG
>JACEIK010001156.1:287873-300335 GCA_018107945.1 Datura stramonium
TTTTACCAGATACTTCCTCCTTCTCGAATTATCTATTGCTTTTTCTAAAAATAGTTGTTTTAATTATATGTTAATTTAGAAGTTTAAAACAAATTAATTAATTTTTTCCATTACCATTAGTATAGTTATCTTGAAGAGTACAAAATCTCTGATTATTGAGTAAATTTAGTGAAGGAATTGTCCCTTAGATACAAAATAAAATTAAAGTAATTAAAAAAAACTTTTCTGTCTGTCTCAATTTATTTGATATACTTTTTTTTTTAATTAGTTTTAAAAATAATGACACATTTCTATACTAGTAATAATTTATCTTTAAAATGTTCATTTCACCCTCAGTGGTGGTTTGGTAGAGTATAACGTTTCCGTATTACTAATATCTTGTTTGATACACTTTTTCAATCTATGTATAACTAATGCAAACTATTTTGTATTATTCCTTGTATAACTAATGCATAAAAACCATGATATTAGTAATGCAATGCTTGTTAATGCGTGTATTAGTATGATTAAAGACATAATTGCCCTTCACAACCTTTTCCACATCCTTTCTATTTTATTTATGAAGGGCATTTTTATAAATAAATATTTTTTTAAATAAGTTATTCAATGAATGTCTTTTTAACATACTAAACCAAACGGTGCATAAGAAATAAACTNACTAATACCAACATTACCAATACTAGCATTGTTAATATATCTTATTCAACATTATTCTTATATATCCTACATAAATATCTATAACTTATTTTACCTCATAAATTTCAAAAATCGTTTTATACTTTTTAAACTTCATGCCTAATTAAATTACAGTAAATAAATAAATTATTTTTAAAAATTAGGCAAATTTCCAAATTACAAAAGTGTGGTCTGGGGTTCAAGCTCGAACCCGCCAAAACTTGGTGTGGGAAAAAAAAAGGGGGAAAGAAAGGGGACGAAAGTTGAAAAACCAAAAACAAATAGAAAAGGACTCTGCTACTGTCAGTCTATGTATCTTCGTGTGGGTTCCAGCCAAAATAATTAAATATCTCTCATGTACCATATTTGCAATTTATAAAGACATTCGAGGTCACATAGTAATATTTCAAACAACAAAAGTAGGGGCATAAATGATATTTTGAAAGCATTACGGGGCTCAAATTGAGAAGGGACAAAATTGTAAACAGAGAGAAAAAGAGAGTGAATCGTTCAAGAACCCTAATTTTTTTAAATCGTGAACTCCACTCTCCTCTGTTCTCTGTGTATGAACGCCGACGCCTAACTTCCCCTTTACTCCCACCATCGTCGATCACCCTATCCCCCCTATATAATCCACCGCCTCTTTCTTTCTCTCTCTATATACCGTCTCTTTCTCTCTCTCTGTTTCTAATTATTTCTTCTTATCTGGAAGTTTCACTTAGACGATCGGTCTTCTCGTCCGTTACAGGTATCTTTGATCTTTTTCTTGTCTTATCTCGAAGATCAATTCTTTTCGTTGGAGGAAAAGGAACGGGTACCCTTTTCTTGTTTCAGATATGGGTTTTTATTTTTCTAACATTTCTTTAACGTTTTTCCTTTTTTCATCGCTACTCAGTGCAGCTTGCAGTCCGACCACTTTATGGGGCTGCTGGAAGTGAAGACATTCGAATCTAATTAGGACTGGAGTGGGTTTTGAATCTTGTACGTGTTTGGGGTTTTCACCTAGTTAGAAAAAGTTACGTTGGTTACTTAGCAATTCTTGAGGTTATTTGGAAAATAACAGGAAATCAAGTGAAAAAATGAAATTGGTCGAGTTGAACTTTAAATTGGGTTGCCACTAAGGAGGAATAATCTGGGTATTTGCTGACATGAGATCAAGAACAGATAAATTCTAAAGAAAACAACTTTCCGCTTGCATGTGTGAGAATTTGCGGTTAAGATTCTATGATACTTAAGTTTTGGTCGTAACAGTGGTGAAACAAACAAAAACAACAACGCTTTAATACAAACTTGTTGGGGTGGGAAAAGCAGTGAAATAGGTGGAAAAATTGGTTCGAGGGCAGGCGTACTGCCTTTTGAGGTGCGTGCACTGATGCCTTCGGTGGGTGGGATGAGAAGGAGTACAAGGGTTTTTGGGGCAAGAGTTTTGAGGTCAGGACGGCGGTTGTCGACCCCATGTGACGTTAAGCGGTCAAAACATGGGGATGAGTGGATGGGGCTTCTTGACAATGTAGGGGGTGGTGGTGCTGATGCCGCTAAGTGCAAGAAAAATGGGTGGCTCAAGAAGGATGGTGCCCCAAAGCAAGAAGCTGACCCAATGGATATTGAAATAGATAAGAAGCCTATGGATGAAGAGGAGGCACCGGAAGCACCTATGGCAGAGACCGTTAGTCCGAATAGCAATATACATCGGATGTGGGGAGCTGTATATAAGAGGAAGAGGAAAAGGGTGAACTTGAAAATGCAGGATTCCGTGGAAGGTGAAGAGTTAACAGAGGTTAGGAGGTTCGGGAAGCACTTTGTAAGGAAGAAAAAAGTTAGATCAGCTTATGCTAAGGATTCTGATAAATCTGAAGATGGCCTAGTTTCAACTGACATTGTTATTGTAAATACATCATATGGAAGCAGTTATTGGGTTTCCTGCCTTTTGAATTGTATTTTAATGTACTTAAGGAGGTCAACTGTTAGTTTGCAGCAAATCTTTGGATTCGTTAACTCAAATCCCCTGAGGGACGTTTATTCATTGCACGGAATCCTCCTCCAGGTAATATTTTATTGCTAGCACTTTACCAGTCCTTCATTCAGTCCACTTTTGTAACTATTTGGCCTTAACCTTTATGCTTTCCCATTCTCTTTTGTTTGTTTGTTGTCTTAATTTTAGGGAGTTTGTAGCTGATCATGTTGTTTTTCCTGTTTCTGTAACTTAGGATCAGACTCCCAGGGAAATCAAAACTGGAGCTTGTGTTATCTCTGGTGTCAGGTGTTCAGTTCCTGTTTTTTCTCTGGACTTTTCTACAGTCCCGTGTTGCTTTATATACCTGCACTCAAGCTTGCTTCTCAGATTTGTTCCCATGTCCTATGCATTAGTCATGTATCCAGCAGTTGGCATTGATGAAGTTAGGGTGACTAATGACAAGGAGATTGTATCTTGCCTCACCCCTGTGAATAATCAGTCTGGATTGGATGTAGCAGCATCTGGAGTATATGATTCCAAAAAGATTGAAGTGGTGAACCCAACTGTTGGTCTTCCTAAATTAGCTGCCCGACATTTGCAGCCAAGGAACAGTTGTAATATCCAGAAGAGGAGAAGCTCGATGAGGTCAATGAGAGGCAGACATTCTTCCTTTGGCACACAGAATGCCAATGGTGTTTTGACTTCTGACAGGTTAAGGTTCAGACGTGATGGCCTCAGATTTTCGTCTCGGACATCTAAGTATGAACTCAGGAGTTCACGACAGAAGACTTCCGCGCCAAGCATCAAAGAACTAAAATCTGCTTTGGTGGGATTGACACAGGATATAGATGCAACGAGCTGTTCGGCAAACATATTGGTTATTGAACCAGACAAGTGCTACAGAAAAAAAGGCGCCGTTATTGCTATGGAACTTTCTGCTGCAAAACAATGGATTCTAGTAGTGAAGATAGGTGGTGTAAAGAGATTTAATCTTATTCCTGAAAAAGTTATGAGGCCATGTAGCTCCAACCGTGTAACTCATGACATAATATGGGTTGGGGATAGTGGTTGGAAGCTAGAGTTTCCAGATAGGCAAGACTGGTTGATTTTCAAGGAACTTTACAAAGAATGTTCTGATCGCAATGTACAGCCCCCTGCGGTGAGCATCATTCCTGTTCCTGGTGTACGTGAAGTATCAGGTTATGCAGAGAGCAATCCTCCTGAGTTTTCCCGGCCAGTTTCATACATCACTGTTAAAGATGATGAACTAGCAAGGGCATTGGCAAGGAGTACAGCTAACTATGACATGGATTGTGATGATGAGGAGTGGCTGAGAAACTTTAATGATCAGCCTAGTCTGGAAAATGTTCACCTTTCTGCTGAGAGCTTTGAGTTGCTAATTGATACTTTTGAGAAAGGCTTCTATTGTAATCCAGATGATTACTCTGATGAGAAAGCTGCTATTATTAGTTGCCCGAATAAGGAAAAGAAAGAGATTGTAGAGGCTGTGTATAGTTACTGGTTCAAAAAGAGGAAACAAACCCGGTCTTCCCTGATAAAAATTTTCCAGGTAAAAGTGATGTGCTTCAATAGAAGCATTTTCCTTATCGACGATATCTTTGGAAGCAATTGTATTCTAGATCTTGAATTGAATTTCCACAAAGTAGTAGTAAGATTGTTTGTGCACTTGTCTCTGACTACTGTCAATTTTTTTCTATGTGGAGTGTAATTTTCTGTTTAATTTACCTGAAAGTAGTGGATATACACCCTCATTTCTCCTAGATAAAGCAATTTGCAGAGTAGTCACAGAAGCTTCTTTTGTTCTATGGTGTGGTTGTGTGATGTAGATGACCAATTGTTTTCATCTTTTCTCATCATTTTCTATGAAATAGAGAACCTGCATTGCCAATTGGGATGAATTAATGTCCCTTTGGTATTATAATGGCGGAATAAATGTGATAGCGTCTAGGGATTGGCATCCAGATTCTCTCTTGACGATGTGATGGGTTGTAATGAAGAATTGGTCTCCAATCTGACGGGGGAGCAATAGCTTAGTAGTAAGGACCTTCTACTGCCAACCATGGAGTTGGGGGTTTTAGGCGCTGAGGAGCAAACTGGGAAGGGCTACTATTGGGCTAGTGGGTGGGGTGTGAATGGGATAGCTGTATAAAAAAAAGGAACATTTTCTGAACTGGTGCTGACCAGCTGTGACTGGTTTACCAGCAAGCAAAAGAAAATAAAGATGCCTAATTGATTGCTATTACAACCCTAATCAAGTCTGAATTCTATACAAGAAATTTTCAGCTACAATAGTCCGACAGTAATTTTTATTGGAATACAAACTTTATTTTTCATTTTAAAAAAAGAAAATTAAATAGAAGAAAAGAATGATACTTAGCCCTGACATTTCCTCTCATTAAACATAAAGTAAAAGATCTAGTATTTTCTTTTTACACATTATCCTTTTCATTATTCTGATCATATATGCTAGCCTACAATTGTCAGTACATTGTTTTGTACATCATAATATGGGCTATCTGAAGGTCACAATGATATTTCCTGACAGTGTTACCAGCCAAGGAGAACTCAAGTGATCCCAAAATCTATTTTCCGGAAGAAGAGGTCTTTCAAACGGCAAGGAAGCCAAGCTGGAAGAGGCAAACAGCGGCCTTTTCTACAAGGTGTGTGTTCAATTTGATTTATATCAGAAGTCCCGTTGCCCTAATGTGAGATCTGTACTGTGTGTTTACTCCTAGACTTTTGCAAGAAGCAGTGAATGGTTTAGTTTGTCAATGGCCTGGTTAAATCCTAGCCCATGTGAATGCTTGCTGCTTAACTAGGCTAGTGTGGCTGCTTGTTTCATTTGTTCTTTAAGATCTGGGGCTGTCTTCAAGCTCTGCCACTTTTCTCAATTTTCTTTTGATTGGTAAAGCTTTTTTCTCAAAGTTATTGATAGCCCTTGGTTTGTTTGATAGGTGACCTGATATGATTTGTGTTAACTATCAACAAAGATTTGTTAGTAGTCTTTTGGTATGTAAGTGTGTATTGTATCAACAAATGATTTTTTTGCTGGACCTACTAATGTTGGACAATGTTATATTTTGTTTATTAGTATTTGCATCATGCAAGCAGGTTGAACTTGAAAGAACACTAGGTTTGGTAATTTTCTATAAATTTTATCTACGATAGGTTGCTCTGTACAGCATTTGTTATTAAGTCGTAGCTTGATGTTTTCCACTCGACTGAAGACTAACATCAAATTTATAACGACAGCTATTGCTGCTGAGAAAGATGCTTTACAGCAACAGAACGCCATACTGAAGGTGAAAGAAGCAAAAGCTGCTGCAAACAAGTCGGAGGAATTGGCAGTTCGGATGAGACAGAAGGCTCAGCAGCTGATGGAGAATGCTGATCTAGCAACTTACAAAGCAATGATGGCACTTAAAATAGCTGAAGCAGCTAAGATTGCTAAGTCTACAGAAGCCGTTGTGCCGTTTTACCTAGGTTAGAAAGAATGTCTTTTTTTTGTGTTTCAGAAAGATGAGGTTTAGATGGCCAAATTTTTGCCTTATTGAAATGGGAGGAAACACAGCCTCATAATGGCCTTTTTTTAGAGAAGCCTGTGGAGGAGGTTTCAAAAATCTTTTACAGGATTTTATATGTAACTTGTGTATAGATTCTAATGGGATATGTACATTCTGTATCATTATTCTTAGATATGTTAGCTTAGATTTGTACAATGGTTAAAAAAAAAAGGTTTAAAATAGCATAGCAAGTATACAAGATTTTGAGCAGCATACTTAGCACAGTTGCGTGCCTTGTTCTTTCTGTCTTTTGGCCATTTCATTAGTCTATGCGTTTCAATTTGTTAGTATTATTTTTTTGAGGTCTATATGAAAAAGAATGTTCTTTCTTAATCAGATAATTTTTTAATTTTCATAAAGAATATTTTCGTATGGTATTATATTTTTTGTTTTTTAACATTTTATATCAAATTAAACTAAGCACAAATGAATTGAAATCCAAGATTATATTTTTTTTGTCTTAATTTATTTGGTAATGTTTGACAAAAGAAGATGAAGATTTTTACAATTTGTGGTCTAAAATATTCTTTAGATACTTATATAATTATTTAATAATTTTTTTTAAAATTAATTTTTTTTAATTATAAGAAGGTGATTCTTTTTAGAGGGATTAGAAAAAAAGATTGCTATATAAATGAGGACAAATGAAGTAATAATTTGTCTGTCCTATATGGTTTAACATAATTCTTTTGTAGGCCCTTTGTGTTTTTTGGTTATTCAGTGATCATTTGTAACTCAAAGTTGACCCTAATGTTTGATGTGATGTGTCGACGTAATCTTTAATTAGTTATGGATATTATTAGATTAAGTAGCAAGCTTGACGTATGAGAGTGATGCCACTTGCTTAAATCACACTTTTACATGAATTATAATGCAATCGTATAGAAATATAAGCATTTACATGATTAACTTAAATAGGCGAGTTACAAATCAAAAGCGATTAATAATTTTTTTTTCTCTCATAAAAATATTCATTCGTCTTTTTTCATGTTTTTATTTATAGCATCACTTTACTAATAGAAAAAGATATTCAATATGTTTTGTTTTATTAAAAGTGGCTTTGTTATAATTTACCCCATATATTTGAAAATTGAAGAAATATACTACGAGTTAAAATTCTAAAAACTTCTAATACGAGCTCCAAATATTAAATTAATTTTGCGCCGACAACGTAGTACAAGGCTCATGTCTTACCTGAGCAGAAGCGTGATGCGCAAAAGTCAAAATCAGTCATTTGTTTGTGCTTTAAAATAACATTGTATTATTAAATAAAAAATTAGTGCTATTTCTTGTGGAATTAGACCCTAATCTAATTTGGTTCTATATTTGATCAATGGCCGCTAAGACCTTTTTTGATTTGCGGTGACAGCAATAGTAAACAAAAAGATATTTAATCTCACCAAAAATATCAAAATTCACATTTAGAATGTCTTACTTTCAGTCCTTCTCATTTGTTTAACTACTTTATTCACTAACTGAAATATAAATTACTATCATATCTTTTTTTTTTAAAAAAATGCACATGATTTGTACGTGTTTTAATTAATTTTGTAAAAAGTGCACATAATTTATACATATCTTAATTAATTTTAAAAAGATCAAATAAAGTGAGAGAACAATAGCAATTTGGATGAAATTGGACGAGACATTATTTTTGTAAGAACTACCATTTAAAGACAAATTATATGATTGATCTAATACAAAATCTACATATTTCTCATTTGAAAATGAAATCGATAAAATTATGTCGACAATAACACTAGGCTCACAATGCGTCTCCACAGAAAATACCCTGTGCATCTTGCGCCAATGTCCTGTGCCTCTACAGGAGCATCATACTTAATATTTGTTGATGTTTCTGGCTAATCAGAGGCGGATTTCACATTTAAAATTTATAGGTTCAAATTTTTAAGATTTTAAAATTGAACCCATTATATTTTTAAAGTTATGAGTTTACGTCTATTATTTATTTAAAATTTTAATAAATTTTACGCATAAATTTATACTTTATTTTAAAAATTACGGATTCAATTAAACCCATAACTTATATGCTGCATCCGCCTTTGTTGCTAATTACTACACAACGAAGGTCCAATACGCAACTTTTAATTTTTTTTTCCTTACTTTATGCATTTTCTTGTCGATGATGCTCCTAATAAAGAATAGGGTGCAAACCAAAAGATGTACGGGGTAGTGATGGAGTAAATTTTTTAATCAAAGGGTTAAAAATATGAAAGAAATTAATATATAAAGAGATTAAAAGGAATTAACATTTACTATATAGATATAAAAATAATTTAAATTATGTATAAACAGTTATCAGGCTGTGCCTACTAGAAAAGAAGATCAAAAATTGATGGACGGCCTCAATCTTTTTCCTAAAGCCGACGGACTCTACTATGTCAGAATTGGATAGGTTGGTTTAAGAAAATCGATAGACGTCCCTTGATTTCCTAAATTAAATGCGATATAATTTTTTTTAAAGAAAACAATGGACTATGACATTAAATTTTATTTAAAAATAAAAATTGTAGTAACTTGAAATCGAACCCCTTTATCACTTGATGACACATGCTCTTCGATAAAATATTTCCATTGTTTTAAATTGATACTCAGTCTCTCAATTTTCTTCTTTTTTTTTTTCTAAAAGCTGATAGACTCTATTGATTTTCTTTAAAAAAGAATTAATCTTTTAATTTCAGCATATTTTTGCACAAAAAAAAACCAATAAACTTCCGTTAATCTTTTTGTCGATAACCTTAATTGAGAAAATGGATTAAACCTTTAATTGAAATGGTTTTGCGTGGAATCCACCGTTCTATGTAATGAACTTTCAAATGCAGCGTTTTTTCTAGGCACTTGAGGCAAGGATCAATATTTCGCTATTTTCGATGTACACATAAAAATTAAAAAATATTAACATAAAATATTAAAAATTAAATGTTTCTTCCTTTATATATTAAATAAGTATAATTTGTTTCACATTTTTCAGTTATATAATTAATTTAATGTTATTACAGGTTAATCATATTTTATCGATAAATTTTCATAATTATTAAAGTTTTCTTGTCATATAATGGATAAGTTTTTTTAAAAAAAATTATTTATAAGGAAAGAAGTTTGATTAGAAAATTAGCACACACGTGATTCGAGACTTTATAAACTAACCTAATAAAGTAAATAATTACAATTTAGTAAAGATCACGAATTGAAAAATATTAATTTGTGTGCATGCGGTTTTTTTAATTTATAAATAGAAATAGGTTCTATTTCTTTATTTGATTATTTTTTTCATTTATTATTTTTTGTATCAAGCTTTATGCTAGTTAAAACTTAAACGAGTGTTAGTTCTAGGCGTAATTTAAGAAATAATCTAAATTTATTAAAACGAACCTCAAAAATTAATTAATTTATTTATCTATATTTTATATTTAAAAAAATAAATTCTTAGAATTTGATATTAACTGATAATGCTACTTTTATTTTTAACACTATATAATATCATTCAATAATTTTACTTTTCACGGAGAGAATACAATAAAAAGTGAGATATGTTTAAATATAACGTATTATCATACTATTCTATAAGTGAGAAGACTCCAAGTTTAAAAGTTGAATTACCAAAATAACCCTATAAAATTGAGTCTCAATAATACTCTTAAAAATATTATTCCTTTAAAAACTAAATTATTCATTTATACAAAAAGGCTCCATAATAAATTGCTAATAATCACTATAATAAATTAATAATGCAGTTACATCTCTACTACTTCTTGCTGTTTTCATATTCGTCTAAGTTTTGATTTTTTATATGTTTCTTTCATTTGCACATTATTCTATATATTTCTAAACTTTCATATTCGCCCATATTTATTTATTAACACGGAGCAGTAATATTTTCTTATTGTTAATGAATTAAAAATATTTGAACAATCATATTTAAAGTTAAATAATCTGAACGCTGGAGAAAATAGACAGACAGACAGTAGATATTAATAAAATCATTTATATGTGGAATTTAAATGAGATTAGATAGAGATTCATGTTGAGTACAAAAAAAGATTAGTATTAATATTCAATAAAATCATTTATATGTGAAATTTAAATGAGATTAGATAGAGATTCATGTTGAGTAAAAAAAGAATGATCAATATATTAATTAAAATATAGTAGCATTCCTACCTTTACGTAGCTAGAATTTAAAAGGGTGCATATTTCAATGCATGAAATTCCTTAAATATATGTATATTATTTTCAATGATAAATATGTAAAAAGAAGTTAAAGAGGCACTAATCATGAAAGTATTCTATAAAGCCAAGAAAGAATTTTCATTTCCCTCAAGTCTCCCTCTCCATTTTTATGAGCTCCCATGCTTCCTCCAAGTTTTCAAATACTAATACATTGCTCCTAAGTTGTTCGTTCTCAACGGCAAAGTTATGGCTATTGAAACATGCTATGGATCTTATTGAATTTGGTTTTTTAATAATATTATTTATGTGATTAGTATGTACGCGTGAAGCACGTAACGAGATATTGTCGTTATTATTGAGGATAACTCATATATATAATCATTTTAGGTATCACAATTTAGAGTTTCTTTTCTTCTTCCATTCTTAAAGTTGTTGTCAATAGCGTTCTCTTATGGGTGGTGCTTATCAATCGGTTTGCTCCGAATTCAATATTGTTAATTCAATTTATCAATTATCATTTGTAAAAATGTTAAATCGATAATGAATTATCATCATTTTTATCATTGAGGTGTGAGACAATGAGAATTTGGAAGACATTATTAATTCATATATTATTATATGTGTTTTGTAGTTTCTATCAAGGTTGGAGTTCCAGCGCTATCGTCAAGGTCAAGAGTAAGTGCATATACTTGTATTGTACCATAGTAAATATTCTGTTGTCAATTCATTTGGATTATAAAATTTAAAACTATGTGTTTTATTGCAAGCTTTACAGAAATATATATATTTCTTCTTCACATATTTACTAATTTCATTAAAAGCATTTGCGTGCAGTTATTAATTTTAAAGCAATAATTCATCGACATTCATATTATTAGAAGTTATATTATTTTAGTTAGCTTAAAATATTTCTTGTTTGATGACAAATGCATCGTCATACTATTATGAATTTTAATAAATAAAATGCAAATGAAAAAAATTAATATAATTAATTTCAGCATTTTCAATTTTATAACTCAAATGTTTAAATACATAAAAATTTATAATAATAATAAGGGCAAACGTGCAACGCACGTTCCCAGAGACTAGTGTCCTAATAAATGTTTCGGTTGAAAATGAAATTTTGGCTTTAAAGTTATCAAAATTTTGTCAAAATATCTGACAAATAATGTAAAAATCACTTCTTTTGATTTATATTATATGATGTCTTTAATTTGGACATACTCTTTAAAAAATCATCCACTCCTAAAAAATAAGAAATTTCTTCACTAATGTAATTTTCCTATCATTTTATTTTTATTATTTCTTTTGTTTTGATAAAACATAATTGAAATTTTCTATTCAATTCAAAATGAAAATTGAAGTATGATACTTATCACATTATTTATTGTTGCTATTATTCTTTTTTCTATTATTTTCTACATTATTTCTTCACTATTCTCTCTATCTCAAATTGTCTTTCATGAATTTTTTTTTTCCTAGTTAATATTTTCTTAAAAGGAGTGTAAAGGAGAAACATGACAAATAATTTGATACAGCGAGAATGTTGTATTTTCTTTTAATACTTTTTTGATATGTTTTACTTGAGTCAATGGCTTATTGAAAATAACCTCTCTATCTTCATAATGTAAGGATAAGGTTATATGCACACCATTCTTTTTAGATGTCACTTGTGAAATTACATTGAGTATGTTATTATTATTATTATAAGGAAAAAAATTAACTTAAATTTTACAGCAATGCCAAGTCATTTTACCACGTGACATGAATTTGGGCTTCAAGGTGAACTTGACGTGGTGAACTTGAATTTAATAAAATGGACTTATTTATTTATAAAGTCCAAACTAATTATTGAACCAAATAATTCAGAATTTAATTCAAATATTATATAAACTTAATTCAATAAAATTTACATGTCTACCGGTTCAATGTCGTGCTAAAAATAAATTTGCTTGATTTTTTTGTCAAGACAGAAGTTGAATTTTTTTTTTTGGTAATAAATGTGAACTATTATTATTGACAAAACAAATCCTCAATACACTTAAGAAGCACCCAGTG
>JACEIK010001157.1:20403-39277 GCA_018107945.1 Datura stramonium
GAGATAGAGAGAGATAGAGAGAGAGAGGGAAAGTGATAAAGAGAGAGAGAGATACGGAGAGAGGCGAGCGAGATTGAGGAGAAAGGAGAGAGAGATTTTTTTTAACCTAAAAACTTTTGCTATAAATTTTAAATACCCAAACTACAACTATTAAGTTTCATATGTTAGTTATTATTAAAATTTCCTTAAAAAATAATTGTTTTTGAGATGTAGCAAAAGCCATTTTGAAAATCACAGCACGAGTTTTCTCAACTTGAGTAAGTTTGATAGAAGAAGGTACTTGTTCTTAGAGCTCTTAAGCAAGGCATGCTAACATGAACTAACAAAGGAAACCATGGTCTCAAAGCTCATGCCCGTGAGAGAGGAAGATCAACGAAGGATTAGTTACTCTTACTGATGGTTGTAATTGAAGGCTGTCTAATTAATCTTACCATTGGAAGCTTTCTACCAACTTGATTCAAGATATCGATGAGGAAGGTGAAAAGCTAGAATCAAATTCAGACTCCCAAATACCAATTCAGTTGGAGCCTTGTGGAATCCGAACAATAGAGTCACAACCGGGAATGCGCTGATTCCAGTTCTCAGAAAGTTGGAGCATCTTCCTAGAAAACCCCTAAGGAGTAGAAGGTATGTCATGCGAATATAGGAGCACGCAGAAGGGTGTGGCTCTTTCCTAGATTCCTCCAAATGTAAATAAGGGCAAATTTTCTGTTAACATTGATGAAGAGGACATACGAGTATAGGAGGAGTATTGAAAATTATCCTTGATTGGGTTTGTGATTGGGGATACCCCCTATATAAAATCTATGAAATTGTACGTGTAGACCACTTGGAACAGTGAAAGGAGCCCTCAAATTTTGCTACATGATGAAGGGTATTTTATCTTTCGATTTGAAACAGTAGAGGAAAATGAAAAGACTATATCACTATGACGCCATTATGAGTTATTTTTCTTGGGTTACCTGTGGGATATTGGTCTATTGAGGCATTGAGAAAATTAAGTAGTCAGTACTATTAGGAACTTCTATACTAATCATTTTGCAACATCAATGTCTAAACTCTCGTATGCCAGGATTCTGGTAGATACTAATGTGTCTCAACCTCTCTTAGATTTTATTGAAATTGTGATCCCCTGTAGTACCTTTCAACAGTTAATTATGATTGGAGACCCAAATTCTATACTAAATATCTGAAGTTTGGGAATACAGCTGCTAGTTGCTGGAATGTTGAGAAGCCAATCCAGGAGGAAAAGGAGTTTCAAGTAACAAAGAAAAAGAGAAGGAGAAATAAAGAAAGCAACCTATGCAAGACTGGAAAAACAAGGGTGTTGTGGAAAGGTGGCAAATCTGAATGAGGTTGAAGGCACACTGAAGACTAAGAAAAGGCAAGCCGGTATTACTGAGACAACATTTGTAAGTAATGTTGAGACTCAGGAATTGTAAGATGAATTAGAGAATGCTTACATACCTATCGTTAATTCTTTTGGTATCCTTTCAGAAGTGGGATATTGAGACTCGAGAATTGTAGGATGAACTAGAGAATGGTAATATACCTATCATTAATTCTTTTGGTATCCTTTCAAAAGTGGGCAATACGAGTGGGCCTCGGGGTATTCACCCACTATGATAATTTCTACTTGGAATATCAAAAGATAAATCAACCTTGAAATAGAAAGAGTTGAAACTCTTTCTAACGAAGAATAAAGTAGAAATGATTGGTATAATAGAAACCAGGGTTAAGGAGCATAAAGCTAGGAATATTTTAAAACAATTTCACTAGACTGGGCTTATAATTATAACTACCCAATGGCCTACAATGGAAGGATATGGTTATTATGGCTTTGTGCTCCCACCTTCTTTTCGTCCTCCCAAGCTATCATCCATACATAGAACCCTCGGGAAGGCTCACTTGTGAAAGTCCTTGAGGTACATTAGGTTACATCATGTCCGTAGAAAGGTTCTACAAATATTCTCTATCAGATTCAATATTATTTTAGGAAGGATAAAAATTTGTGCCCAATAAGTCTACATACTAAAGATCACCGATTTTATCAATTATATTTTACCAACATAAGATAGAAGCCTGGCCGACCAACGTCTAATTTTCTCAGTAGTCTTTTCTACTAGTATTATGCATTAGTTACAGTGAGCTTCTTTGAAGAAAGTGGAACCCTAGATATTTAAAAGTGATTTCCCTTCTATATAACACAAGATAACAATAATAACCTGCTTTTGATAGCTGGACACTTCAAATAGATAGATAGTACTCTTGTCATTATTTGCTTGAAGACTAGAAGCAAGTTAGAATTTCTGGAAAGCTTCCCCCCAAAGCTTAATTGATTGAATATCTACTTTGCAAAAGAGGAGTAAGTCATCAGAAAAACATATATGCATAATCCCCATTCTCTTACATCTTAGATAAAATCGAAAATCTTTGTTATGCCTAAGAGTGAGTAACTCTCTTTTCAGATAATCCATAGCAATCATAAAAAATAGGAAAACATAGGATCCCGTTGTCTGATGCCTCTCTTGTCCTCAAAAGATTTAGACAACCCACCATTCAGCACTAGAGAATAGGAGACAGTGGATATACACTCCATAATCCATTGAATAAATTTATAAAGGAACCCTAATATTGTAAGAACACTTTTAAAGAAACTCTATTCAATGGAGTCATAAGATTTCCTTAAGCCCACCTTCATTACACATCTAAGAGATAACCTTTTAATATAATATCACTTCAACAACACTAAATAGAATATTATCAATGATATTCCTTCCTTCTATAAAAGCAGATTGTAAAGGACTGATTAGATATACCCAATAACCTCTTTAATTCTATGAGTTAAGATCTTGGTTATGATCTTGTAAGTAGTGGTACAACAGGCAATGGGTCTAGTCCGTTACATGTGTAGGATTAGGAACCTTTTAGACGAGTAATGGCTATGCAACTAATAACTCTCGGTCTGTGTGGAAGAATTCCTTAAGAACAACAATAATATCAGTTTTGATTATTAAATAATTCTGAAAAAAATTACACCAGGAACCCATCTATACTAAGAGATTTATTAGAAGGAATACCTCTAATAGCATAAAGAAGTTCTTTGTCAGTTACCTGATTTATCAAACTACATTTTTGATAATAAGACATGAAAGAACCTTCTCTAATAACTTCAGCATTTGGGCATGGAATGTGATCAACAGCAGTCCTATCAAGTTAGAGAAAAAAGAGACAAATTTAGCCACCACCAGTTTTGGATCCAACAATTTAGGTGCCACTAGATTCATAAATAGAAGTAATAGCATTGCTATAAGCCCTGATCTTCATCTAAGTATGGAAATATGTCACGATCCGAGTCTACACCCTGGACGCGACATGGTACTTGGAGCCACAAATGACCCCAAGCTAACCCATGACTTAACATCATACTGGTATATTGAATTAAAATAGAAGCGGAAGCTGAGGAAAATCATAACTAAATAATTCTTTTCTAAAAAGAGGAAGTATCTGATAAGATATTAAACTTATGCAACAACTGCAAAATATATTTAGAAACAATACTTTGTCTGAAAGCCATCTAAGAACTAACGAGTTGCTGGGACAAGCTCCCAGCTAACTCTAAAATCTAACTCAAAATAAAACTGAACTGAGAAGATACTCTCATCCTCGGCAGATGAGGACTCACCAACTGTACTGCTGCTGAAGTTGTCGGAAGGGAACTACTATCAATGCTAAGATTGAGAACCTGCACCTGTATCATAATACAATACAACATAAAAAATATGTATCAATACTTTGAATGTACCAAGTATGCGAGATATAGGTAAAACAGTAGTAATACGTGACTGAACTGACAAACACTGAATATAACTGTAACAGTGTAACAAAGGTACTGACTGAGGATCATAACTATATATTGTAATCTGAATAAATTGAGCTAAACTGAAACTGAGACTATACTGAACTAAACTGTATTGACAAGTGGGGGAGTCTATAACTAACATATAACCACGTGAGCTGGACGTGGAGTCTGATGTATACACCTTATCGGTGAGAGCCCACTGTACCTTGCAAGGGTATAGTGGCTGAGCTGGGTGATTACTGTCTGAGGCCCATTGGGGCTAATGACCTAAGGTGGCAATGTAGTTCAGGAAACCTGGGTGCACTAAACCCTGGCCTACTTGGTGCTAGGTCCTACTCCCCCTAGAAATCCTAACTGTGATTGCTAGGTTGATAGTTCGAACCTGATGTCCTAAAACTTAAGTCAAGAATACTTATCTGGAAGTACCCTGAGAGTTTGAAGAACTTGATAACTAAGAGCTAAGTGTTCTAATACTGACCAGAGCTGCTTTATTTGAAAGAATCATAACCATCTAAAGAACAACTTCATGACTGATGTCTGAGACTACGGAGTTTTACGGAACTCCTCAAGAGACTGGATGTAGTCAAGCTGATCAGATGACATTTCTGTAAGGCACTGAGAGAGCTAAGTACTGACTGAGACTGAACAAGCATTTAACTATTGTCCACATAACTGTGCTATCATGGTGATTTGAAGAACCATTAGAATCAAGCAACACTGGTATCTTGATAATCATACAAGACTCTTTCAATTACATTTCAAGATTAGGGATAAAACGTATATATAATGGAAAAGATATCAACATGAATCATAACTGGTAATAACCTTCAAAAATCACAAAAGTTATAATAAGAAAGAAGTTCATAATCTAACTGAAGAACAACCCTAGCTTTGATCCTAAAAGGGCTAGAATTGATAAGGTTTATACAAGGGTTTTGGGCCACAAGAAAAGAACAATTCCCTTGTTGAAATCCCACATACGTGGAGGAGAATTCCTTGAAAAAATCTCGAGAATCTAAGAAGGAAATCTGCAAGCCCTAGCTTTTGCTCTGAGATGAACTGCCTGCGTTCTTCGTAATTCTTCTAACTTTTTTGGAAAGAACGAGGGAAAAGGTCGACTATTCCTATAAAATTCCTCCTAAATAATCCTAATACGATGTAGTTTAGGAGTTAAAATAATAGGAAGTTACAAAAATATCTCTGAAATTCGGACTATTAGAATCCCACTACCAATCATCATAAGGGACCAAACGAGTCGTTAGGTCACTAGATGACTCGTGGCCTCGCCTAGTTGCCCACTGGCAAATTTTCCCCCTTTTTAGAGCTTAATTGACTACCTAACGAGTAGTCATGACTCCTAACAGATCATTTCACCACACATTACGATCCTCTGAAACTCAAGTTTTCAACCATCCATCCCGCCCCGCGGGATACCTAACGACTCGTCTCAATCACTCGTTGTCATCACTAGAATTTTCTCTTCTTCCACTCCGTACAGACGACGACTCACTTGACGAGTTGTGAAATGGCACCACGGCTCATCCCCTAACTCGTTAAGTCTCTAGGAAATCCCAATATTCACCAATTGAAGCACACACAACGGGTCACTTAATGATCCATCGAGTCACACAACGAGTCACTCCATGATTCATTCTGTGACCTGGTGCAGGTTTTCTTATTTTCTTCATTTCATTTTCCTGGTTTGATCTTAGGGACTTCTTGGGTGTTACAAAATATTTAGTATTAGCATTTTTATTTTTAATCCAGTTCACTTTAGACTTCTATCTTATTACTTGCTCCTCAACTTCACTCCAATTCCTAATTTCACTTAAGAAAGTCTTATCTTGCTCAATCAATAAATCATACAAAGGATGAGATGCAATATGATTTTGGGTTATTTCCAAACCTTGTCCTGCCTATTGTAATTTTTGGCCAAAAGAAGCCATGTATATATTGATATTTCTAACACCTGATTTAACTGCCTTTCAGTTTCTGCCATAACTAAAACATTCTTGTTTCAAGGACCTTCTGTCTCCAGACTCCTTCCACAACACCAACAAAATTCGTATGGTTCAACATTGTACTAAAAAGTTTGAAAGGTTTTGGATTAGCAAGAGGAGAAGAAAACAATTGAATAATTATAAGTGAGTGATCTGGCACACATGGAATTAGAAAGTTAGCTTCCACATGTCCATATATAGCCATACACCAGTAATTACCAAAGGCCCAATCTATCTCGGTACACACTCTACTATCAGATTTCTGTTTATTACAAAAGGTAAAGTGGTATTCCTTTGTTGTTAAAGCAGTAACCTATAGAGTGTCAAAACAAGTTTGAAAAGCTTAAGTTTTAGAAAGTAGAAGAGGAGAATCAATTCTATCTTCACTAGATAAAACATTATTGACTAGCCAGTCATCCTAGATAATGTTCCCTAATTGGATTAGTTCTTTTCATAGTATGTCTCTTTGAAGGCTTTCATTTTGGACATAAACACTATTATGTAAGTAGAGAAAGAGCCAATAGGTGATTTGGAGCTTAATTTTGGTTGGAGTTTGTTCTCTACATCAAGGGGAACATACTCCTAAAGCTTAAGGTGATCTAGAGAAGATTCGGATTAGGGATTGTTCTTGGTGTTATTGGTGTTTTTGAAGATCTTCATATCTTCAAGTTGAAGAAGAAGACCCCATGGTACTTTTGGTCCATATTCTCTATTTAATTTTGTCCTAAGGTATCAGTTGGGTCCAGAAGTGAAAATTATTATTTAAAAAATATATTTTTACAAGTAGATTCCACGTCAGCAGATATTTGCTACGTAGGCACCACGCCAATGCCACTAGGTTGCTAGAGCAACAGATAAGCACCAGTCGCAACTCTGGCGTGTGGCTGTCAATTTCAGAGAGCATGCAGTGGCTTTTCAGCCTATTTTTTCCTAAGTGTTGGAATTTTTCCAACCAAAAAATTTTTCTAGTCAAACTTTCTAGTCTTATTCCACACTCAATTTTCTTCCAATTTCTCAACTTATTAACATCTGATTAATATTTTTATTTACTTATTGATTTGTTCTTCATCATCTTTTCATCTCATTAATTTCGAAAACTACTTAACATCAAGTAATTCTTCCTACTTTTCTTTACTTAGTTTTTTTGAATTTGATTTTTTTCGTGCATCTTCTTCTTCTTCTTCTTCTTCTTCTTCTTCTCCTTCTTCTTCCATTTTTCTTGTTTATTTTAGTTGAATCTTCTTGAGTCCCCTCCATTAGCTTGAGCTTTCTTCATAGAGTCAAGCAAGAATCCATTCTTGACCACAAGTAGATATTAAATCCTTGAAACTCAACGGCATAGACAAGCTACAATCCTTGGCTGCGGCAATTTATGAGGCATATAAAGGTAATCATCCCTTGAGGGATTATTAGTTCTTTTCACCAACTTAATGCATTTGCTTTCTTTTATTTTGTGTCTTTAATAGGTACAAATTCCAACCAAGAAAAGGAGAATTGGGTACCCACCTAGGAACTCATTATGCTTGATTTGATAAACATGATCACCGCCTTCTCTTCTCAAATGGAAGGGCGGTTCTCTTCTTCTACTCCTTTCTTTCACTACAACGGGCAAACTAGTGGATTCCCTCATGACTTTTCTTTACCGATATCACCCGGACCTTTCATAGGATGTTTTATTCCACCTCCACCACCCTAATACCATCTTCTACCACCCCATTAATTCATGATACCTAACTATATATACCTCCATGACCCCAACATATACCTCCACCACAACCACATATGCCTTATCCTCTAACAAATACCTGCTATCCAATTCAAAATGTCTGATCAATCTTAAATATCCATACTTTGGGTCATAAATTCCATGAGAGTTACGAGAGGAGTTTGATAAGGTAGCCAATGATTATAAAAACTGAATGAGGGGACCACACATGCATTTTCAAGGTCCTCATCGGAGAAAGGAGGTAGACATGATCCTATCCCTCAAATGGGTAGGCATGGAGGTTAACATGGGAGAGATGGCCACCATGGCCGTTATCATGATGACTACTTTTTTTTATGATCAATATGGAGATAATGGTTTCTAAGGCAACAACAGGGGTCGGGAAATGACTCTTAATTCCAACAAAGTTACTCTTTCTTTTTTCAAGGGTCAAAGCAACTCACACGTGTTTCTTGATTGGGTGATGTAATGTGATATAATTTTCTTGATCAATAAAATGTCCGATGTCCGAAAGGCTTTATGGCGTTGTTTAATTTAAAGGCTTTTCTTCCACAAGGTCGGGAACTCAAATTAAGGCTAGGAGAATGCATGGTTTGACTCCCACCCCTCTTTGAAAAGAGTTGAAGGAAATCTTGAGGAGTAAATATGTGCCCGAGAGGTACTTTCAAGAGCAACTTAATATGATCTACACTTTACAACAAGACACCAATAGTGTAGAATAATATTATGACAAGTTTCAACTTTTGAAGATAAGGATAGACTTTGATGAAGATCCTTTAAATGATATGGATCAGTTTCAGGCTGGGTTGAATAAGGAGATTATCTCCCGCATGAGACTCCACCACTATCATGCAACCAATGAAATCTTTGAAGCGACTATTGAGATAGAAGTGGGGCTCAAAGGGGAGAAACTTGACAAGTCAAGAAGGTTCAAGGGTTCTCAGCACTACAATAAAGAAGGGGAATCTTCCTCCTATAATTGGGCAAAGAACAAGAACACCATGTTAGATACCGAGAAGCCCCTTGTCCAAGGTACTTAGGTGTCACGATCCGAATATAGGCCCGGATCTAGACACGGAACCTAGATCCATGAATGGATCGAAGACGACCCATGGCATGAACATGATAACTAAAGAACAACATCTAAGAAAAATTGATAACTAAATTATGAAATACCGAAAGTCTGAATACACATCAACCATACATAGACAATACTGATAAGTTGAATTCTACACATTGTCTGAAAAACCTCTAACATCATTGACGAGCTAATGGGACAACATTCCCAACTAACTCACTAAAAATCTGAAATAAACTGACATAATGATACTGAAAGATAGATTTCCTCGGAGGATGTGGACTCGCCCAAAGCAGGGTCTAAATTGGAACGAGGGCAAGACTAATGGCGTGACTAAGTCTGATCACTAGGACCTATATCATGAAACTCTATAGCATAGAGTATGCGGTCAGTACTTGGAATGTACTGAACATGTGAGGCAAGTAAGACAGGCTGAGTAAGTATAAACTGAAATTATGTATAACAACGTAAATCATAACATCATAAGAGTAAGGACTACATGCTGATATTTGAAAACATGAATAATCATAAACTGGATCTCATAACTAAATCAAATGACCCAAAGCTAAAAATAAATTCATATGGCTTGCCATATCTGAAATCTTAAGTAAAAACTCATAAACTGATCATTGGGTCAAACCTGCTGAAAACGTAATATCATATGTTATAATACATGTCTAACTGAAATCATGAGGAACAATGGGATACTCGTCTTAGCCGACAACCCACCATTATGAGCGCATGATGATCTCACGTCTTTCCCACATAGAGGAGGTTCCATCCTAAGCTTGCTAAGGCGAAGGATTAAGTAAGGTGTGATATTACGGTGTGCCCTTGGGCAGGGGAAATGCTCTCTTGAGAAATCCCAAAGTATACCTACGTTGGCACGTAGTTTATGAGATCAGGGAACCTTGGAACCCGTAGCCTACTCGGTGCTAGACACTACTCCCAAAACATGTATAATGTTCATATAATAATATATAGAAACATAGCTTGAATCTTAACTTATGGGGTGTCTTGACTCCAAGACTTGTGATAACTGAACTTATTAGCCTTGGCAAAATCATGAAATCATGCTTAACTTGAGTGGACTTGCCCAAATTTTAAAATCATTCATGCTTGTAATAGACTTCATAAGTAAAATCATAGATTCATACATGGGTAATTTATAAACATATATACATGCTAGATATTTCATCATACTTGAAATCATAAATCATAGACTAGACTTTTTCATAAACTTGCAAAATTAGGCATGATCTTCTAAAATTTAAACTCATAAATTATAATCAAAACATGTATATGATTCTGAAATTAAGAATTTTAGAGACTATGTAATCGTCAGGGCCAATGTTCCGGAGCAGCCCAACCCTCTGAGAGATAAGGAAAGAGCCCCTGAGTGGAATAATAATCAATAGAAGTCCCAATATAAGTTGTCTGACCTGGCTCTTTAATCGACGATCTACTGCTCCCTTTTAATAGCAGATGCCCATGCTTTGATTCGAAAGCCCTTTATCACTTAGTTTTCGACTTTTCGGGAATATCTTAGCTAATGAATTAGTAGTTGTTATTCTTGTTTCTTTAGTACCTTTAGTAGTTCCTATACCTTTCATGCTCCTTGGATTATTTACAAGTGGTATTCAAGCTCTTATTTTTACAACTTAGCCGCAACTTATATAGGTGAATCCATGGAGGGCCATCATTGAAATATTTTTTTTAGCTTAGCCCGCTAGCAAAAAAGCCTTTAATGCTACCCAATATCCCTTTCTTTTCCAAATATTTTTATGAATACGCTTTTTTGATGTTGAAGTACGTTTTTTTGGAACTATCATTTAGTCGCCTTTAAATCATTGAAAAAAAAGAAGGAATCGCTCAAAAGGGACCACAGAACAATGGCTCATAACTGAAAAACATAACAACAATGTTTCCTAGCTGCAAAAGACTGGCTCCCAACTCGAAATTTTTCTTGATCACTCTCTAACGGAAAGCTATTTTCCCTTTCACAAAAAAGTCAACTTGGCCTTCTTTTCTAAGCGGAGAGATTGAAAGAACGGAACTCCAGCGCACTGATTGAGCTAGCTAGAAGCAGGAACTCCTATTTAAGTAAGGCCAGCTGTAAACAAAGGCTTTAGGCACCTGTAATACCCCGTGGACCCAAGGATCAAACCCTGGATTCAAACGATAAAAAACTAAAAATTCAAGCTGTAGGCGTAGAACGAGCCATTGGACGACTCGTGAGACCAGCCCACGAGTCGTCAGGTGGCCGTGGGGAAGGCTAGTGAAGAGAAGAAAGCTGGAGGATATGGGTTCCCCATGGGTGAGGGAACGACTGGTGGTCAGTCTCCACAAGTCATGAGGTCAACTATGGGGTAAGTTTGTGTGAGAAATAAAAGAGGTCAACCAGTGCACTTAACGGGAGAAGGCCACGACTCATCATGCCAAACAACGAGTCGTGTTATGGGTCGTTGGATGATATAAAAGTAAGTTGGCTTAAGGGAGGCAGTGTGCCCGACGGGTAACCAATGAGTCGTTGGCCCTGGTAATGATCCGTCGTCATCCATTAGGACCATCTGGCAGTGTTTTCCTGCGAATTCAGTAAGGTCTTTTTGTAATTTCTGAGTTCCTAAGACCTATACTACGTCGTTTAAGGCTCTTTTTACAGGGTTTTAAGAGGGAAAACCTATTCTAAGCTAGTTCATTCCATGCATGCAAACTTGAGAGTTTGAAGAGAGGATTTAGAGCAAGTTTTGAAGGTTTCCATTAGAATCACATCTTGGGCAATTAGAGAAGTGTTAAAATTATCCCTCCCATGTATGTAAGGTTGTGAGTGGGTGCTTTCTTCTACACCCACGCCCAATTTCTCTCAAATCATGATAAATCTCCTATGATCAAGTAAGGGGTTTTTGCCCAATTGCATAATTCTTCAATCTCTATACATAGGTATGATTAGATTATATTCATATTGGTGAATTGTGAAGCTTGGACAGATTTTAAATTGTTCTCAATACAAATCATATTTTCTAAGTTATGAAACTTAAATGCCCATGGATGAAAAGTTCATAAAAGAAGTGAATGATGATGAAAAACATGTTTCTAAAGCTACCCATGATTTATGAAGTTGTTTTCGAAATGAATTAAGTAGATCCAAGCATGATAAAGCTTTGGGCAATGCCCACATGTTGATTTAAAATGATGTTTTTCTCGAAATAAACTTACCACATTGTTTGGAGCGAAGTCTCCCAAATTTCATAATTTCTAGCTTGTGGTATGTTGAGTTAAATATTCCTACATATAGATTATCGCATGATTTGGAGTAGATGGTCCCACTTATACTCGATCTTGTGGTATGTTTCGAAATAAAGCTTCTCATATGCATGAATTCGTAATTGAGATGTATGTCATAATTGAGATTTTTCAAAGGACAATGTTGAGCTTTATTTTCATATGATTTCGAGTCTATGCATGATTTCATTAATGAGCTTTGTCAATAGACATTCTTGAGCTTCATTTCATACGATGTTGAGTTATGCATGATTCATGTTGAGCTTCATTAATAAACGATATTGAGCTTCATTATATACGATATAGAGAATTTCATGGTTTTGGGAGAAGAATCTAGCACCGAGCGGGTCAAGGGTCGATCACCCTATGCCCCAGAACTACGCGCCAACATAGGTTGATACATATATATTATTAGGACCTCCCTTGTGATCTATCCCCCGCCCAAATATCCCATAAGATTGATATCGATATCATGGTAGCATCCTTAGCCCTGGAAAAATTTTGGACGGCTCTGCCCACTTGAGTGTGATAGTCGGGACAATGTAAGCTCTATCGTGGTATGTCGGTTAAGTGATGAGTCTCCCATTGTTGTATGATAGATTTTGCATATTCATTACTCATGATTATTACTATAAGCATGCATGTTCTAAAAGCAAGATTTGACTCATTGTTCAGCTTTTTATCATAAATGATACGTTTCAGCTTTGGGTCATTCGGGTTAGTCTTGATATTATAAAGCTATGCATGGTCACGTCATGATAAGATTACGATCTCAGAATGAATGCATGTAGCCCTTCCCCTTAGATTTGAAAGCTTATGATCTGTTATGAAATGTTTTAAATGATTTACTTTATTTCAGCGGTTATATTTACCTTGCATACTCGGTACATTCCATGTACTGACCGCATACTTTCTATGCTGTATCATTTCATGATACAGGACCCAGCTCCCAGGCTCAGCCTCGTGCGTAGTCAGTTGTTAGAGTTAGCTCCTACTTGATTGGTGAGTCCTCATCCTTTGAGGACTAGACATTCAGTTCCTTATGTATTTTCAGTTTCAGTATTGTTGAGTTAGTTGGGGTCTTGTCCCATCAACTCGTTCAGATTAGAGGCTTTCCAGACTTATGTATGTGTAGCTTCGGATGTTATTCTGATGTGATGTTGGATTAGACTTCCGCTGAGATTATATTCATGATTTCTTTAGTATGTTGAATGAGTTAGTTGTACGCTTATGCCATAGGTCGACTTGAGGTCTCTCGGGGTCCCTTGTCCCGTGTCCATGATCCAGGCCTCCGTTCGGGTCGTGACAGCACCTCTGACATAAAAAGAAATAGTGTATATATAAGGCTAGCCTTTTCTCTCAAGCGTCTTGGTATTGGATCCGCTCTTCTATTAACATGAACATGAATTAGATTCTATTCGAATTCTTTATTCTTAAGAGAATCTCCCACCCGAACCATTATTAAGACCACCAAGCTCTCTTGAATGAGTTATACTAAGCTTTCTTTTATGCCTCGGAATAAAACATTATCCAAAGACAGTAGGCAAGGCACTATAAGGAAGTGAAGTATGGTCGGCAGATATAGGCTTCTCTTCTATTGAATAAATGGACTCCCCCCTTTGACTTGAGCATTGAATTGACTTTTCTTTGATAGCTTTCAAGCACCCAAAAAGGTTTTCATCTATTTTGTCTTTGTAGCATTTTGGAGACATGGCCCAGTGGTAAGGCAGAGGACTGGAAATCCTTTTTCCCCAGTTCAAATACCGGTGTCGCCTGATCAACAAAAAAACCCTAGATAGTCAGACATATTATATATGATGGATACGAGTGGGCCAGGAGAGTGAATAGGTATCAGGTCAGGTTACTTTTTTTAGAGTCCTAAGGAGGCTACCTAAACGATCATTGAAAGGCTTAAAAGAGGTCAAGAAGGACAAATCAAAGAGAAATGACTTCCGTGTGTCGCTTTCCGCATGAAAGATAAATCCTGTTCGTCTAACAATTTCACCGGATTGCAAGCAGGCTCTAATCCAACAAAAAGGGCAAAGAACCATGAAATTCATATTTGTGGTGTTGCTGTTGTAAAGTTTCATTCTTTGTTCTGTCATTCCTATTTCTTGCTTTTTTTCCCGGTATGTCGCTCCGCCAGTAAAGAGCGACTAAGAGGCTTCCTCTGGCAATAACTTTCATTTTTCAAAGATTGAATTCTTACTGGCATACGCTAGGAGCATCACTCTGACGCTAGGAGCTTTCTTTCTTCCCCTTGTTAGCAATCCTCTTTGCAATTAACTTACTTTTGCTTTGTGCGCTAGGGAGTCAGACTATGCTTAGTTCTCATTTATGATGTTTGCACTGTGTGAGTTCTAGCTAGGAAGTATCCCTGCCCCCTCATATCAATCCCATGAACCTCTTATACATTCTCATTGAATGATGACGGGGGAGAAAATCCAATTAGAAAAACTCATTTTGTGATGTCGGATAGCCAGTGAAGACATATCTCACAGCTCTAGGATTTAATTTCTCATGAGAGGTCCCAGTTACATAGACATAAAACACACACACTTACTCGAGGTCTCACTTATTATATTTTATTATGGAAGACACAATTTTTTATAAAGAATTTTCCATGATATACCAAATCCATGCATAATATCAGGAAAAATGGATATAAATTTTTGGCTTTTTATAGAGAGAGATCTCTCGTTAGGCCTTGGGAATGTCGTATTGTTAGCATCTCACCGAAAGGTGGGAGGGGTGCCGAGATCCTGGGCTAAATCTGCCCACTTATCATTAAACATACTTTAAAACATAAAAGGAATCAACCTACAAACAATTTGTAAGAATTCTATGAAATTAGATTGAAATCACTTTTTGATCATGATTTGAATTGAGACTTGATTCATGAAATTGAGAATAATTATGAGCATGAGGATGAAAGGAACCATCATTCATGGCCTCACATACCTGGGTAAACTAATTCTCAACCTGTCTTTGAAAGCCCAATAGATTTGGAGGAGAATTGGAGGGTTTCAAGCTTGATCTTCAAAGGAAAACTTCTAATCTTGCATGCATAGGGGTTGAGTGAATTAGAATAGGTTAAACTCTCTTAGTACACCTCTTCCAAAGCTTAAGATGACATAATTTAGGGCTTAGGAGCTTAAAATTTATGAAAACACCCTTACTAATTTCGCAGGAAAACTGATACTGCCAGACTAACGAGGGACATCATGAGTCATTAGGAGGAGTGACGACTTATGGCCCTCACTCATTTCCATTGCTAAAATCTTCTCTTAACTGAAATTCTCCAACTGACGACTGTCACAATGAGTAATAACTGGACAACGTCTCATTACTCCCTTTCGTTGTCACCCCTAGAAATTCCATCCTTCATTCTAATTCATCCTGTCAACGAGCCACCTGATGAGTCGTGAAGTGACACCATGACTCGTTTCTTAACTCGTTAGGTCTCTTGGCCTGAAACTTTCTCACTACACCTGATGGGCATACTAACGACTTCCTCGATTCATCGCCACTGATAATACTTCTTCCACATCCAACTCCACCATATCTTCACATACCACTTAATGATCTGTTAAGTGACCTTACGGGTCACTTGATGGGTCGTTTTGTAACCTGATGCGAATTTTTCTACTTTCTCAGTTTCAACCCTCGGGTTTGAACTTAGGGAATTTTTGGGGTATTACATTAGGTTGATAAGCTCACTCCCGCACTTTCTCCAAAGGAAGGAGATAATTATTCTCGCCCTCTTAAATGCTACAAATGTGAAGGCTTTGACCATAAAATGAGTGGGTGCCCAACCAGAGGGAATTCATTGTAATAGTTTATGACTCTTCTGTCTATGATGATATGAATGCTGTTATGGGGGTTGACATTGAGGATCCCTAAGATGAGGAGTATGAGGAGGAGGCTGGAGTTCCTTGTGGATTAGCCAAGTGACCCTTAATAATAAAGGATATGCATCAAGATGGAGAGCTCATTATTCCAATATATGTATTCAGGTGAAAAATGATAAGTAAAAATATGGATAATCCTTCTTGTGACCTTCAAGGTACAATAGCTAAACTTAACACTTCAAATATTTTCAATGAAAAAAGTGTGAGTGATAGCTTGGCTTCATGTGGGCATAATGATTCCCTACTATGTATTGATAATATCAATACTAGGAGTATCTAAAAACTAGTTGATCCTTTTGATGACCGAATTGATTTTTCTTGCAAGAAGATTTGTGTCAACCTAGTGTCAACACTTGTGCTTTGAATGCTAATACATTGTCATGTGAAACTTGTGTTGATCAACTTACTTGTGATGATATTGATGAAGTTGGTCATTTGAAAAAGTGTAACCTTTGAGCATATCTTTTATGGATCCTTTTGCTTTCTTTGCTCATAGAGGTCATGTGCTTGACAATACTTTGAAAAATGACATTAATCTTCTTGAGAATAAAATTGCATACTTTGACTCTTCATCTTTGTTTGATTATTCTCTCTTAAAGTACAATGTATTATTTGATGATGATGAGATCACTCCTAGTATTGGGCATAGTGTTATTTCACATGATGGTGGTGTAGCTATTATCGACGTCTTTTACTTGTATGGTAACCCACTATGGGATGTTGACGAAGAAAGTGATGCCTGTGTTCAAATGGTCAATTCTTCCTTGAATGTCCCAATTCTTGATAATGTGCTTATTGATGTTCTTGAATCTAATGGTGATCTTACATGCAAGAACACTTTGAATGAAGTTGCTTTGTCCGACACCTTTCTTTATTACCTATTTACTTACGATGATATGCTTTCTTGTGTTGAGGGTATGTCTTATGTTGGAAGGGGTTTTATTGAAAAGATTGGATATTCTTTTGGCTAAGATGGGTGGATAACCTTTTTTTTTACTCCTTTGGCCCTTTGAATATGTGTATGTTTGTCATCCTACCATCTTGGCCTACCTAAGTTCTTAATGCCTCATGTGGAAGCTTTCCCTTCATGCAATTAGTCGACACTTGGCTATATTACATGTTTGCGAATACTTGACATGTTGGTAGCTTTAGTAATCCTTGTACTAACTCTCATGCTACGAGGTTCTTATTGTTTTTTTGTCTTCTCTATAATTTTTAAAGGTTTATATTCAAGGAAGCATCCTTTTCAAGAAGAGGAGAATGATACAACCCAAGATGCCTCAAGGTCTTTCACAAGGGAGCCTTCTCAAGGGTTCTACGTGTGGATGATAGCTTGGAGAGGATGAAAGGAAGGTGAGAGCACAAAGTGACTATGATAATGAAGAAGATGGGCTAAAATTGCTAATGGCTATTTCTTGAATTTAAGAAAAGGAAGAAAACCGAACAAGACCCTTATTTCATTAAGGGTATAATTGTAATAGCTAGTTCTTCCATTTTCCAGCGTAGTACAAATAGTAGCTCTTTTTATTTCATAGGTAGATTTTCATGACATTGAAGAATATACTTGTTAAGAGCTTATTTAGCCTTAGATTGTTACTTGGTTAGAAAGGAGAGTTGCTTGGAAATTCAATTCCCTTGAGGTTTTCCTATTAAGGTATTTTTTTCTTTAGCAAGGGTTCCCTTTCCTACCAATTTGTGTCTATCTTCTTTATCTTACTTTTCTTGTATCAGGATAGGTACAACAACTTCATCCAAGAAAGATTTGGTGTCTTGGGAGAAAGTTTGTCAACCAAGAGCAGTTGGAGGACATAACATTATAAATATAAATCACTAGAACCATGTAGCAATCCTGAAACAATTATGAAAAATCACAGAAAAGAAAGACAACTTGTGGATTAAGTGGATTTATGCCTGCTTTTTAAAAGGAGAGTCTGTTGAACTTTGCTCCATTCCTTATAATGCTACTTGGGTGTTAAGGAAGATTGTGGAGTCCAGAGAATATGTAATGCAATCAGTAGTAATGCAGGGAGGCCTCTCCACTAGACTGAGTGCAATAGTGAACAATGAGAAGTTTTCTATTTCAGAAAAATATATTGTATTGATTGTAATAGGAGTTTCATATTGTGTTGATTTACAATTTAGTTTGACACACTTAAGTGTGTTGACATAAAGTTGTATAGGCTATTATCTTTTGAGAAATAGATATGTAAATATTACTTTGATATAAATACAATATTCGTTTACAAAAAGAAAAGAAGAAGTCATTTTTCAAATCTAAAAAACTAGCTTTTCCTAGAAATACTTTTAAAATCTGGATCAGAAACAAATTATTACTCTAATTTTGACAATGGTAATTTTTAGATTGATTAGTCAAACTGAAATCGCTATTTTCCAAAATTACTTTCAAAAAACTCTTCTAACGAAAAATACTTTTCAAAATATATAATTATTTAGTAATATTTTTAATACCATTTGTTTGTTGAAAAACTTAGCTAAGTTAGAAAGTTTTTGTTTGTTGAAAGGAATGGTGCAACTCGGAAATCTTTTTCGAAAAAAGGCGATACTCACTATTAGTTCATGGGGTATAAAGGTCCCTATCTTCACATGACCAAAAATATTGAACGAGAGAAGAAACTTGAGAATGGAATCTTTAAAGAGTCATTTCAACATAAAAAATGTGAAATTTGAAAAAAGTTTTAAAAATAATATTCGAGAGTTAATATTATATTTGAACTTATATATAACCTGAAAATAATTTAAAATTTAGTGAGTATAAAAGTATTCACTTGAAAAATTGGTCAAGATTATTTTTACAAACTCGAAATTCATATTCAAATTTGTTGTTTTATCAAAAATTCAGTGCCATGTATAATCAAACGTTGATTTGAAAACTTCTTCAAAAAATAAGAAAGGAAAAAATTCATATTCAAACGTGTTCTAATATTAAGAGTTTCGGGGCGAATACAAAGCTTTAGATATAGGTAATCTAATAATTTTGGTGCATACCATATATAG
>JACEIK010001157.1:93874-105717 GCA_018107945.1 Datura stramonium
AGAAAATAAACCTAGGGTACTACAGCCAATACCAAACAAAATTTTCACTATAAATTCAACAACTTTTGACCCTTCTTTCGTGAACCAATATCAGCTAATGAACCACAAGCAACCAAAAAACATGATAAGTAGGGATCAAGACATGTCAACTAGCTATTATCAGGAAATAAAATCATCACCAATTCTTTTCACACATACCACCTATAAAATTAAACATAAACCATGTACCCTCACAGAAAATGAAGTTCCATCTCACAGAAATAGTAACAGATATGGCATGAGACTGAACAAGCGAGACTCTCACTCTCACAAAGAAGTTTCAAGTATTGTGTATCATATACCATAGGCTTGCCCTTATTTTCTCTGCTTCAGTTTTTCAGATGATTAGATTAGGATCACTATAGGACTTACTGTATGTTGTAATGTAGGCTTTAGGGCTGGACATGATAAATATGGTATCTTTTTAAGTGACTAACCCTTCCTTGGCACTACATACATTGGCTTCATCATTCACCTATTTCACCTTTTTTTGCTTTTCCTTCCTTTTCCTCCCTTTTCCCCTCTTTTGTATGCATTTGTATGAGTGTGGTGTGTTTTCGACCTTTTCAAGCGTTATTTTAATTTTTGAATTTTCTTTTTCAAAGTTTTAAACTTTTTCATCTTTTTTTTTCTCTTTTTCATTTGTCATACCACACCTCATTTTTCACCTTTTTCCTTTTCTCTCCCTTTTCCTCGTTCCCACTATTTATGTACCCTACTGTTGCCACCCTCAACTTAGGCATTTTGCCTATGTTGAGTTTCACAATGTCCAAGGAAGGACCAGGGCCAAATCAAGTTCATTATAAAAAATGGGCACGTTTCATCGGTTAATAAAAGAAAAATTGTTTATTAAATGCTCAAAATTGGGATCAAGGGAATCAAATGATTTTGGTAGGGTCATTTAGTCTAAAAGTGAGCTCAATGAAAACAACCTATGATCATATCCTAATCAACCACCCTTAATCTATGCAAAAACCAACCAGGCAAGTTCTAGATCTTCAACACGGTACTGAACTAAGTATCAAACCTCACTAACTCATAGAACATGAATTAACAAGATTACTCATGATAATACACTAAATGACATTAAAAGATCCACATAAATCATGCATGCAGTCAAAAGTACACAGCTAATGCATCAAAATTTTTTGAATAGGGTCAATTTTTTCAATAAATTCAAAACTAGTGCACTTTTATTGGTTGGGTACTCCTAAGCTACTTTCTAATTGAATAAAAATCACAAAATAAGAAAATAATATCCTACACATGTCGGTTCTACTAGATAGCATGCCTGAGAAAAAAGAAACACAACAAGAAAAATCCTCAGACGAATCCAAAAACCTAAAAAAATTCAAGTACACCCCTCCCTTTTTTTGAAAATTGTGCTTTGTCCCCGAAGCATGAACTACAAGAACAGAGGGAAGGGAACATACTTGTGGCTACTCATACTTCACCATTCATGGGTTGCCACCCATGAAGCGCTTGATTTAACATCCAACACGACGCAGGTGGCCCGGTTACTCAAAATTCGCCAAGCCACCACTTGGATTGCCTCCCAAGAAGTGCTTGATTTAATGTCACAACACGACGAAAGTCTCTTGACTACTCAGACTTTGTCAAGGAACTCAGATTCATCCTCTATTGCTGAGACTACACTGTACTCCTTCGGTTGCTGCATTGACCGGCAGATATTGAAAATGACCTCTTTTTTATTCAGTTCGAACATCAGTTGGCTAGCCTCCACATCCACTAAGTCCCTCTCAGTAGAGAGGAATGATCACCTCAAAATGATGGGTACCTCATAATCAACCTCACAATCTAGGATCACAAAGTCTGTTGGGAATATGAATCTGTCAACTTTAACAAGCACATCAAACAGGATCCCCACTGGCTTCTTCACAATTCTGTCAGCTATCAGTAGCTGCATTGTAGTCGGTGTGGGGGATCCCAAGCCCAACTGCTTGAACACAACCAATGGCATCAGATTGATGCTTGCTCCCAGATCACAAAGTGCCCTTGCGAACTCGACATTGCCAATTGTGCAAGGTATAGTGAAAGCACCTGGATCTTCCTTCTTCTGGGCCAGGACCCATGTAGCTATGGCACTACAATGATGTACATTATCTACAGGCTAAAAACTCACAGACCTTTTCTTTTTCACAAGGTCCATCATGAACTTAGCATATCCCGACATTTTTTCCAACGCCTCAACCAATGGTATGTTCACAGACAATTGTTTGAGCATTGACAGGAATTTCTGAAACTTACCATTCTTAACCTTCTTCTTCATTCTTTGGGGGGAACGGTGGCTGTGGTCTCGAGATAGCCTTGTAAATTTGCGTTATACCTTGTTCAACATCAGACCCTTTTTCACCAGATGGGGCCTCAGGCAACTCAGCATTCTCAGCACCTTCCATCTCAACATCGTTTTTATCATCTTTAACTATGCTCTCTTTCTTCCATTCAACTACAACCGGTAGAGGGGGGTCTACTGTGGTCTCATCACTCCTAGTCATCATAGCCATGCAGTGGCCATCATTCTTTTGGTTCTGGACTTGGTTGCTAGGTAGTGTACCCTTATGTCTAGGGTTCTGTGATGCTGATAGTTGCCCCAGCTGCTATTCGATTTGCTTGATAGTTGTTGTGTGGGACTCCACTCTATGACCTATGGTCGATATATCACCAAAAATTTCCTTTAACTGATAATTAGTTGACCTCACCTTTCTCAGCATCTCAGCCATCATGCTCTCTAGCTTTGACTGTCCAGTCTCCCCCTCTCGTGCATTAGGAGGCACATATTCTCTAGCTCGATCATTGCGGTAGATGTCATTCCTTCTCTAATCTCCTTCGTGCTCACGACCTCGACTTATTTCTTTGTACCCATTTCGATTGTAGTTATATCTATATTGGTTCAAACCTTGGTTTACAGAACCTTGGTGAAAATTGTCTTGTCCAGACGCTTGGGCGTTGGCTCGGAAGCCCGCCACCTGGCTGTCTAGGAAATTTGTCTCCTCCTCGTATCAGAATGGTTTGCCCCCAGCTCCAGTCCACTGTGTTCACCTTTTTGGCTCCACCTCCCATAATGTACTTTGTAAGCAAATCCAATGATATGCGCATATTAGCCAACTCCTAGTCACGTTCTTCCTCATTCCTACATTGGTCTATAGTCAAACCAATAACATATGTACCAGCCGCTGCATCTGCCTCCCGAATATTCCATGCCTTGTTTGTTTTAGTAGCCTTGTCAAGAATAGTAGCAGCTTGCTGCTAGGCGTGACTCATCAATGCTCCTCCTGCCACTGTGTATGCTACAACTTTTTTGTCATTGTTCAAAGACCTGTAGAAAATTTTCAACAAACTATCATCTGGAATTTTATGGTTTGGGCACTTTGTCAACTTCTTCTTGAAACTTAGCCAAGTTTCAAGTAGTGCCTCGATTTTAAGTTGTCGAAAATTGTAAATCTCATCGTTGAGCTGCAATATTCTGGAGGGGGGGAAAGAATATCTCTAAGAAGACTTGCTTGAGTTCCCTCCAGTTGGTTATGGAGTCGTTGGGAAACTCCGATAACCATAAAGTGGCTTCCCCTGACAAAGAAAAGGGGAAAAGTCTTAGTCTGATGGAATCTTGGCTAACTCCAGGCAACCTATACGCCTTGTATATTCCAACAAAGTTCATTAGGTGCAGGTTGGCGTCATCCGCTGTGTGACCACTAAACACTCCTTCCATGTTTTACAATTGAATCATGGTGCTCGTGATGTAAAATTTGGTCCCAGCGGGTAGTGGTGATGGTACAATTGCTCCAGTTGACCCAACTTCATCAATGCATGGGTCGTCATCATCGAAGAATTGAGGGAAAAATCTATGACCTCTATTGCCCCGCCCATGTCGACCAGCGTTAACAACCTCTTTTCTAGCATCCTCCACATCCTGAAGTGCAGCTTGCCGAGCTAGTTCGGCATGCTTAGCTTCTTTAGCTATACGAGCATCTCTCTATTCCTGGTTTTCCATTATACGCATTGTTCGTTCAATTTCGGGGTTCAACGGAATCAGGGGATTTCCACTACTCTGAGTTCTTGGCATTCACCGGGCAACAACCTGTGGGTATCACAAAAAAAAAAGAAAATATAATTAAGGAAATAACTACCAAAAGTCAAATACAAGAAATTAATCTAGTCTTAGTCATTTTCCCCGGCAATGGAGCCACATTTTGATAACGCTCAAACTCACACTTCCTGCTGAAGTATGAAGCGGGCATTGTCAATAAAGAATCCAACAAAGAGGTTGGGGTCGAACCCACAGGGAATATGGAAGATCTAGACTAATGTCGGTAAGTGAACTTGTTGGTTAGTTACCCCAATTTGGGGTTTCAAGAAAATAATAATTAAAACAATGATTGAAATTATGATGTAAGTCAATATTGAAGAATAACTAGGGTTTGTGTTCCCCAAGGGTTCATAACTGCTTCGGGTATACACATGTGATCAATACCAATGCTTACTTGTAGAACTGATAACTAGGGTTCATCCAAATGACTGGTTCGTTCCTGTTGGATGACTATACATGTTACACCTCGTAAGTTTCTAATATATAGACAGTCTATTCATACATTAGTTAAGAGTTTTAGAGTACAATATGTATGAGAAAGGGCCTGGGGAAAGGTCGTACGAGCACAGAGTCGGGAACGCACGGGAGAAGTCGGACCAGCTGCGTAAAGGGGCAACGTGGCACAGAGCCTCCCTGGTGTGTGGGCTCCGTGGCACGGCCCTGGATTGGGGCGACAGGGTCCGTGCCATGGACCCCGTGTCCACCACCCAAATTTTTTATATATTTAAGTTGAATCATTTGGTTTTAATTTAAATAAATAGATCCGCGACCAGAAGTGAAAGCTACGCAAATTTCAGGTGATATTCCTCCTTTTATTCCACGAAACGCTGCCCGAATTCAAATTAACTTCGGGTATTGAAGTTCAAGGCTACAGGGAGCATTGCTATGGAGTTATTTTCATGAAATTCGCTGGGCGAATCGTAACCCCGCCGAGCCAAAGTTGTTGGAATTGTTCCAAACTAGTGTCAATACAATCACAGGATTAAAGTATGCATTTCTCCCTTCTGAACTCTCGGAAAGTTATATGTTTTCGGTCGTGTTTCATTCAGTTGAAGTATAGTCAATATTAGTACTAAAAGTTATTGTTTTTGCCGAATTTAGTAGTGATATTAGCCTCATTCTTCCAGTAATACGGTTGTAGTTGAGAAAAAAAGGTGGATACGAACTGAAACTCACTAGCTAGTCGGTAATCGAGGTATGTTAAGGCAGTTTCCTTCGGCAAGTTAGTTTCTTTAGCAGATAACTCTGTTTGAATCCCAGTAAGAATACCATAAGCACGTCTATTATGATTAGTTGTTGATATTAGCTAAAATCAATATTCCATGTTAGTTTGGGATGAATTATGCCGTATAGCCTTCATGACCGACCCCAAGGTTATTAGCTGTGTCGACGCTCGCCAGGAGAGAGATGACGTCGCTCTACAGAGCGGTATGCCGTCCGCGAGGGACAAAGATGGGGTCCTAGGTCCTCATATGCTGTGGTTGGCTCTATACACCCCCGTCGAGCCTGGTGCCTGGGGTGCAGATATCAGGAGTCCACTGGACTCAGACGCAGCTACAGTTAGGGGCCGAGCGGGCTCAGTCGCAGACCCAAGGGACTGGTAGAATAACTATAGCTATTAGTCAACCCAGTGTGACCTTGATAGGGGTATATAGATTGAAGTGTACTCACCAGGGCTTATGGGGGCCCCATGTGGTTTATTCTGCACTAGTTGTACCTTCCTGCTTATGGGCGCTAGGTAATGTTTTTTGTTTCTTTAGTTATTAATAAATTAGATAGTAAGAAGCTCTATTATTTAGGTATGATCTATATCCCTTCATTTCAGTTATTCTGTTCTATCTCTTTATTTCAGTAATTTACAGTTATCGCCTTACTTATTCAATACATATTGTACTGATGCCCTTTTTGGGGTGCTGCATTACTTGCCTGCAGGTACGGATAGACGAGGAGCAGGTTCCTCTTAGCCTCCAGTCAGGATTAGCAGAAGAGTCGGCTCTTTTCTTCCGGAGCTTATAGATAGAAGGTTTACTCTTTTTGATTGTACAGTTTATGGGTAGGTCAGGGCCCTATCCCGACCATCATATTACTCCTAGAGGTTAGAAGATTATTTCTATTTCCCTGTGGTTAGCTATTATTGGCTGTGTGGGGCCCATATGTGTTTTAGTTTACGTGTTGGCCGTGTTGGGCCGTGTTTAGCTAATAGATTAGTGGCCTTGTCGGCCATAGTTTAGCTTAGCACTGGTTTTGCTTTACAGTCATAACTAGACATCATGGTGGTCTTATCAGCCTGCATAAGATTCCCTATTATTACCTGTTTCTGGTTAGCTGTTTTCCTTTACAGGTGGCTATAAGGCCTTGTCGGCCGAAGGTTGTATTTACAGCCGAGATATAGCCTGTGGTTTTCTTGATTTGGGGAGTAGGCCTGCACCAAGAGTGCAAAGGCCTAGTTAAGTTAGTTCAAATCCTAGTAGGGCACCAGGTGCCAGTCATTCCTCCCAAGGTGAGGTGTGACAATACTCACTCACCGGGTCAGGTCTCATGAGCGATTTCGATTTAACCGTTATTAATTTTTCCCAAATTTAACTATCCTATGATCACAACTCAAGTTAATACAATGATCATCAAGATCAAGGATTTGTTGTAATTCTCTTTTCCTAATCTTTAACTCTCTAGGCTCAAGCAAGTAAAGAATTCGGGCAAGTCCAAACATTGTACACCATTAAAAAATGTTTAAGCATGAAGACAATACAATACAAGCATTTTGCATTGGTTTTCAATCACTTTTGTGTTCACACAACCCTAGCTATGGAGGTTTTAGCCTCTCATAGTTGAAAGGTTACGATATGCATCCATCATTAAACACATAATTCAATACTTACAATCGTACATGAGAATAAAGCTTCTTTAATTATATTAGAAAAACCTCAAGAATAATTGATAAAGATCAAGGAAGAATCCAAGAAAAGATTGATCACAAGTCAATCAACTCAATTCTATGTTTTCCTTTGTATCTCTATATTTTCACGCTTCTCTCACTTCTCTCTAATATTCCCTATGTTCTCTCTAAAAATAAAACATAAAAGGTATTTATACAAACATAAGAATTCTTTTCCTAAGCTAACAGGGTGATTTTCCATAACTGTCGCTGCCTTAGCCACGACTGATCATACGACCTCGTAGCAGGATTGTACGGGTCGTACCTGCTATCCATAAGTCCTTGGCTTGCTGAAATTTGGCTAAGTGTTTGGCATTGGTAAGACTTGTACATGCATCCTACGAGTCATGAGTTGCCTTCGTGCTCTGGCTCTGAGAACTCTGATTTTCTCTGAAATTATTCACGAGCATTATGGTACGAATCTTACCTTCCATCCATGGCTCATACTATCGGAAGTTCTCCTTAGCATTGAAAATCCTCTGAAGCTCACCACTGCTCCCGATACGATTCGTACCTTCTTGCACGGTTCGTAGTTCCATCCGTATCAGGAGTCTGCCTTTGTGCAATTCATCTGAATATTTCCATGACTCCAAGTTATGGCTCGTACCAGTGTTGTACGACTCATACTATGAGTCGTAGGTTGCATTCTTCACAATCCATCCATCTGAACCTTTTCATGGTTTCCAGTACGGCTTGTACCATCAACATACGGCTCATACTGAGACTGTGACTTTAGCTCATTTTATGCACTTTTGGGCTTTTTTTGCACATTCTTTCTCCAACACTTATTTGTCCTGTAATCAAAGAAAAAGTGCCTTAAAAAGTGCCTTTTATCCATATAATCACACCTAAGTTCATACTATTTTCTTAGTTTTGAGCGTCGAAAGTGCTGTAAACTCACAGCATATCAACACCCTCAACTTAAGACTTGTGCATGTCCTTAGGCATAGAAAAAAAACTAAACACGACGCTCAACTAGAAAATAAACCTAGGATACTACATCCAATACCAAACAAAATTTGCACTATAAATTCAATGACTTTTTACCCTTCTTCCGTGAACCAATATCAGCTATGTATTACAAAGCAACCACAAAACATGATAAGCAAGGATCAAGGCATGTCAGCTAGCTATTAACAGGAAATCAAGTCATCACCAATGCTTTTCACATAGGCGACTGGTAAAATTAAACACAAACCATGTACCCTCTTAGCTAACGAAGTCTCCTCTCACAAATATAGTAACAAATATGGCATGGGATTGAACAAGCGAGACTTTTACTCTCACAAAGAAGTTTCAAGTACTGTGTATCAGATACCATAGGATTGCCCTTATTTTCTATGCCTCGGTCTGTCAGATGGTCAGATTAGGATCACTATAAGACTTGCTGTGGCTTGGAATGTAGGCTTTAGGGATGGACATGACAAATATGAGATCTTTTTAAGTGACTAATCCTTCCTTGGCACTACATACATTGGCTTCATCATTCACCTATTTCACCCTTTTTTACTTTTCCTTCCTTTTCCTCCCTTTTCACCTCTTTTGTATGCATTTGTATTAGTGTGGAGTGTTTTAAACCTTTTCAAGCATTATTTTTCTTTTTGAATTTTATTTTTCAAAGTTTTCAACATTTTCATCTTTTTTTTTTCTCTTTTTCATTTGTCACACAATACCTCATTTTCACCTTTTCTCTTTTCTCTCCCTTTTTCTCGTTCCCACTATTCATGCACCCCTACTCTATCCACCCTCGACTTAGGCATTTTGCCTATGTTGAGGTTCACAATATCCAAGGAAGGACAAGGGCCAAAACAAGTTCATTATAAAAATTGGACACATTTCATCGGTTAATAAAAGAAAAATGGTTTTTTAAAGGCTCAAAATTGGGATCAAGGGAATCATATGATTTTGGTAGGGTCATTTAGGCTAAAAGTGAGCTCAACAAAAATGGCCTATAATCATATCCTAATCAACCACCCTTAACCTATTCAAAGACCAACCAGGCAAGTTCTAGATCTACAACATAGTACTGAAGTAAGNCTCACTCACTCATGGCTCATGACATATATTCACTTTAATATCTGTTTTATACATGGATTAACAAGATTACTCATGCTAATATACTAAATGACATTAAAAGATCCACATAAATCATGCATGCAGTTTCAAGTAAATAGCTAATGCATCAAAAGTTTTTAAACAGAGTCAATTTTTTCAATAAATTCAAAACTAGTGCACTTTTATTGGCTATGTACTCCTAAGCTACTTTCTAATTAAACATAAATCACAAAATAAAAAAATAATATCCTAAACATGCCGGTTCTACTAGATAGCATGCCCGAGGAAAAAGAAACACGGCAAGAAAAACCCTTGGATGAATCCAAAAACCCAAAAAAATACAAGTACACCCCCTCCCCTTTTTGAAAATTGTGCTTCGTCCCCGAAGAAAACTACAAGAACAGAGGGAAGGGAACATACCTTTGGCTACTCAAGCTTCACAATTCATAGTTTGCCTCCCATGAAGAGCTTGGTTAAACGACGCAGCATGATGCAGGTGGACCGGTTACTCAGAATTCACCAAGCCACCACTTGGGTTGCCTCCCAAGAAGCGTCTGATTTAACATCGCGACATGATGCAAGTCTCTTGACTACTCAGACTTCGTCAAGGAACTCAGATTTATCCTCTGCTAAGACTACACTGTACACCTGCGGTTGCTTTATTGATGGACAGATATTGAAAGTGACCTCTTCTTTATTGAGTCTGAACTTCAGTTGGCCATCCTCCACATCCTATAAGGCCCTACCAGGAGCAAGGAATGGTTGCCCCAAAATGATGGAGACCTCATAATCAATATCGCAATCCAAGATCACGAAGTCTGCTGGGAATATGAATCTGTCAACTTTGAAAAGCACATAAAACAGGATCCCCACTGGCTTCTTCACAGTTTTGTTGGCCATCGGTAGCCATATTTTGGTCGGTGTGGGGGCTCCCAAGCCCAAATTCATGAACACAGCCAATGGCATTAGATTGATGCTTGCTCCCAGATCACAAAGTGTCTTTGCGAACTATAAATTTCCAATTGTGCAAGGTATAGTGAAAGCACCTAGATCTTCCTTTTTCTAGGCGAGGACCGGTGTAGCTATGGCACTATAGTGATGTAAATTATCTATAGGCTCATAACTCACATACCTCTTCTTTGTCACGAGGTCCTTCATGAACTTAGCATATCCCGGCATTCGCTCCAACGCCTCAAGCAATGGTATGTTCACAGATAATTATTTGAGCATTGATAAGAATTTTTGGAACTTACCATTCTCTGCCTTCTTCTTCATTCTTTAGGGGAACGGTGGCGGTGGTCTTGGGATAGCCTTGTAAATTTGCGTTGCACCTTGTTCAACTTCAGACCCTTTTTCACCAGATGGGGCCTCAGGCAACTCAACATTCTCAGCACCTTCCATCTCAGCATCGTTTTCATCATCTTCAACTACGCTCTCTTTCTTGTGTTCAACTACAACCAGTAGAGGGGGGTCAACTGTGGTCTTACCACTCCTAGTCATCACAATCATGCAGTGGCCATTATTCTTTGGGTTCTCGACTGTGTTGCTAGGTAGTGTACCCTTCTGTCTAGGGTTCAGTGATGCTGACAGTTGCCCCAGCTGTTGTTTGATTTTCTTGATAGCTATTTTGTGGGACTCCACTCTCTGACCCATGCTCGATATATCACCAAGAATTCCCTGTAACTGATCATTAGTGGACCTCACCTTTTGCAGCATCTCAGCCATCATGCTTTTTATCTTTGACTGTCCATCCTCCCCCTCTCGTGCATTGGGAGGCACATAGTTCTTGTAGAACATGGTTCATGTGGAAGTTGATATCTAGACCTAGGTGAAATTAGGAAATTACCCTTAAAAACTGTCTTAAAGGGTTTGAGGGAGTAATGTTAAAGAACTAAAGCCAAGGGAAACGAAGTGGTTTGTCATAATAGATAGAAAAGTGTGGGTTTGAATTCTCAAAACCCTTGATTTTGGAAGTAAACTATTGAATTGTCTTAATCTCTTATATTTAGACATTGAACATTCTGAGGCGCTGAAGAAAGGAAAGGCTCCAGTGGAGTAATCGACATTCGAACCCTCCAAATCCTTGTAGGTTATGGTCTAGACGGAGTTAGAATTTTCATAATGACATGTTTGGGTGAGGAATGATAATGTGTATATTGGTCTCTAGACCTTAAGTGTTTTAAATATTCCTTGTGGAATTCCCCGGTTTAGTGAACCTAATGCGATGTGTAATCTATACAATATGGAAGTGATTGTGTATGTCTGTTCATGCTCCTTTGTAGTTATTGAGAATAATTTCGAATTATTCAAATGTTTAAGTAATAGAGGTAAGATGAAGCCTCCTAAAATTCATGTCAATGGATTTAATGATAATATATTGATTATGAGAATGAATATAGATACTATGAATATCCTAAAATGAGTGGCTCGTGCCCGAGGGGAGCATCCGGAAGAGCAGTGATGAGTGAGTGGCTCATTTCTGAGTGGAGCATTAGGAAGAGCATATGAGTGGGAGCGGGTACTATATCGGTACCGTACATGGACCTATAGAGTCCCCTGTAGGTCATGACTAGAAGGGCAGAATTAAGAGCCTCTGGCATGTGTGTACATCGATGTTTAGTGATTTGAGTGATTACGGTGATGTAATGGAGGCGTGTGCCTGGCATGTCACCATTCATTGTATTAATTGATTTACTGTATGAATGTGAG
>JACEIK010001157.1:106019-126164 GCA_018107945.1 Datura stramonium
GTTCCACTGTGGCAGCAGTCAAGTGACTGCTGCAGCGATGGCCCAATCCAATGAGCAGGCCAGTTAGCACCTGAGCAGAAGTAATTCCTGAAATATGTATTGTCTATATATGAATGATATTCCGAGCTAATTTCATATTGTTGTTTACGCATATGTATGTTATTATGTATGATCTGTTGATGATGCCTACTAGTACTGTGTTATGTACTGACGTTATTCCTGTACTTTTTTTTCTGTCACTACCCGAGCTGAGACCCCGGGTCGAAATACAGAACCTAGAATCATAAATGTCTCCAATTCAACCCATGGCATGAACATGATAACTAAATATCATCATAAAAAAAGCTGATAACTAAATTCTAAAATAGTGGAAGTCTGAATAACAAAACATCAATTCAATGGTAACATCATAACACTTAATCTGAAGCTGAATTTACAAGTCTATGTCTGAAAAGCCTCTAACATACTGATGAGCTGATGGGATGACACCCCAACTAACTCACTAGAAGTATAAAACTAAAATAACATAACTCAACTAACTGAAGGTCCTAGAAAGATGAGGACTCACCAACAACAACACTTGGATAAACTTGGAAGACTAGATAACAGTGAGACTGAGTCTAAACGTCTGAACCTGTATCATGAAATGATACAACATAGAGTATACGGTCAATACTTAAAATGTGTTGAGTATTCAAGGTATGTAAAATAGGCTGAGTAAGTAAAAACTGAAATCACGCATATCATAAATCATAACATCATAAGATTCTGAGAGTAAAGGTTGCATGCTGATATCTGAAAACATGAATAGACATAAACTGGATCTCATAACTGAATTGAATGACCCAAAGTTGAAACTAAATTTTATGTAAAACTGATAACCTGATCATTGGGTCAAACATGCCGAAAACATAATATCATAACGGATAAAGATGCAAAACTTAAATTATGAGGAACAATGGGAGACTTTTCATATAACCGACACTATTATAATAGAGCTTACGTGATACCAACTATTACACTCAAGTGGGAAGAGTCGTGCAAAGCCTTGCCTGGGCTAAGGGCGCTACCATGATATTGATATCAAGTTGAAGGCCCAAACGGGACAGGGGAATCTCACAAGGGAGGTCCCAAAGTAACATGTGAATCCTACGTTGGCATGTAGTTATGACACGAGGTTTTTCATGAACCCCTAGCCTGCTCAGTGCTAGACATTGCTCCCAAAAAACATGCGGAGTGCTCTCCATTGTTTTTCAACGAAGATGAAGCCATCATTTTTTCAACGAAGCTGATAATGTAATCACATGCATAATATGAAATCTGGATATGGGGAGTCCTAGTTCCAAACATGATAAATATGGGAATCTAGACTCAAAAACCATATGATAAGTTGATTTATAAAACTGTATTGAATCATGAAAACAAGCTTCAATTATATGTTCTTACCTAAACTTAACATACTTGTAATAGACTTAATAGTCAAAAATCATGAAGTCATATATGGATAAATAATAAACATTCTTTAATTCTAGGTATCTCCTTATACTTGAAAACATAGAGCATAAACTTTACTTTTCATAAAACTTGCATAATTGGACATAATTCTTCTACAAAATTTGAAATCATGAATTTATTATTAATTTGTACACAAAATTTGTCCATGAATCTTAAAAAATCATTTGAAACATGAAGGAAATTGACCCATGAATAAAGCATAAAGTATTTCATAAACTTGAGTTAAAACCACATAAGATCAAGCACTTGAATTCATGAACTTGAGGATAAATTTGGGCATGAGAGAGAAATAAAACTCTCATTCATGGCCCTACATACCTGGATAAACTGAATCTACACCCTTCCTTGAAAGCCTAAGTGATTTGGAGAAGAACTTGGAGAATTTGTAAGCTTGATCTTCAATGGAAGGCCTTAGTCTTGCATGAATGGGAGAGAATGGGTTAGGATAGGCTCAACCCTCTTAAAGCCCTCCTAAAAGAGCTTAAAACGACGTAGTTTAGGGCTCAGGAGCTTTGGAATTATGAAACACCCTTACTAATTTCCTAGGAAAATTATCACTGCCAGTCCCAACAAGGGACGTCACGAGCTGTTAGGAGGAGCGACAACTCGTGGCCCTCAATTGTTACCTTCACTGGAACTTTTGATTTCCTTCTTCTTGTCATCCTGACCATGGCTCACTCGATGAGTCGTGAAGTGACAGCACGACTTGTCCCTTCATCCATCCAATTCACTGAATCTCAACACTGTTTTTCCTCCTTGCCTAACCAATGGATCGACCCACGACTCGTGGGGAGTGATGATGAATCATCATCTCTTTCATCAACACTGACCAAGAATTTCATCACCTAAAACTGAGCACCTTATAAGGGTTCACTAAACGACCCGTTAGGTCACACCATGAGTCACTCGATGACTCGTTCTATGACTTGGTGCAAAATTTCCTGATTTCTCAATTTCAACTCACATGTCTGATCTTAGAGACTTTCCGACTATTACAATATCTTCCCCTTGGGAACATTCATCCTCAAATGTGGGTAAACATACTGAATAGCTGGGGAAAGGAACTACCATCCCAAATACTGAATATCTGAAGCTGAAAACTGTCGGAGTGGCTGACTCCGGACTGATATGCATGATTGAACTGAATTCATGAGTCACATATACACATGATTACATAAAGGAGCTGAAAGACATGTACTAAACATGAAGATGAAGTAGAGTACTAAGGAGGAAAGTGATACCTCTATCTGGAACTGAGTTGAAAGGGAAAAGATGCAGGTATTTAGCTTTCATATCTTCTTTGGCTTCCCACGTAGCTCCCTCAGCAAGCTAATTCCTCCACAAAACCTTTACTGAATCGACTTCTTTGTTTCTCAACTTACGAACCTAACGATCAAGGATCTCAACTGGCACCTCCTCATAGCTAAGGTTATCCATCACGCCTACACTCTCCACCGGAACAACCAAAGTCGGATCTCCAATGCATTTCTTTAACAATGGTACATGGAAGATCGAATGTACCGAAGCCAACTTCGCTGGTAGCTTTAACTCATAGGCCACCTTGACAACATATCTCCCAATCCAGTAAGGACCCACATATCGGGGACTAAGATTCCCTTTCTTTTCAAACCTCATCACCCCCTTCATGGGAGATACCTTTAAGAACACCCAATCATCTTCTTCAAAACTCAAGCTCTCTCCGCCTAACATCAGCATATGACTTTTGATGACTCTGAGCTATCTTCAGCCTTTCTCCAATAGGCTAAACTTTATCAATAGCCTCATGAACTGAATTTGGTCCTATCAACGTAGCTTCACCTACTTCAAACCAACTAATAGGCGATCTACATCTCTGCCCATAAAGAACCTCAAACAGAGTTATCTGAATACTCAAGTGGTAACTGTTGTTATAAGCAAACTCAATAAGAGGTAAATGATCATCCCAACTACCTTTAAATTCAATCACACATTTTTTAAACATACCCTCAAGAGTCTGAATGGTTCGCTTGTCCTGACCATCCTTCTGTAGGTGAAAAGTTGTGCTAAGCTTGACTTGAGTACCGAGTTCCTTCTGATACGATCTCCAGAACTATAAGGTGAATTAAGTACCTCTACCTGATATATTGGAAAAAGGAACTCCATCCAACCAAACTAACTCTCGAATGTACAATTTAGCATAGTCCTCGATTGAATCGGTTGTTTTGACTAGTAAGAAATGAGCTGCTTTAGTCAACTTTTCTACAACCACCCAAATAGAGTCATACGGTCGATCCGTACAAGGTAACACTATAATGAAGTCCATATTGATCTCTTCCCACTTCCAAGTGGGGATAATAATGCCTTGCAGCACACCTCCAGGTCTTTGATGCTCCACTTTCACTTGTTGACAATTCGGACACTTATCCACAAACTCCGCTATGCCCTTCTTCATGCCATTCCACCAATAAAATTCCCATAGGTCACGCTACATTTTGGTGGCACCTGGGTGGATAGAATACCGCAAACCATGAGCCTCTGTCACGCCTCGAGTCTACACCCTAGATGTAACACGGTATTTGAAGTCACAAGTGACCCCAAGTCAACTCCTAGTCTATCATTCACTTGAATTCTGAGTAAACATGCACAATGGAATTTTGAAACAATATCATAAATCATTTATGAAAGGCAAGTCCAAAAACATAAGTTCAAACATTTGAATATTACTGATAAATTTGAAAATCATGTCTTTCTGAAAGCCATCTAACTAAGGAGTTGCTGGGACAAGCTCGCAGCTAACTTTAAGTCTAACTGAAACTAATAAATGACCGAAAGAAAGAAATAATGCCCTCGGATTATGAGGACTCATGCTTCAACTGCTGAGATGGAGAATCTGAACTGCTGCGTCTAGCGGTGCTGAGTCTGAGAACCTGCAGCTGTATCATGAAACGATACAACATAAAAGTATGCATCAATATTTTGAATGTACTGAGTAAGTGGAAGAAATATAACTGAATATAAAGTCTGAACTGAAAATGTCACGCAATGACCAATAGGAAATCTGAACTGAACTATTGATGTAATCTAAAATGGTCAAGATAACCCTATCTGATGGTCAAGGACATGTCCTAAGTCTGAAACACTGAGTCTGAGATACTGTACTGAACTGATATAAACTGAAGACTAGAACTGAACTGAGCTACTTATTCTGAAACTGGACTGGACTGACTAGCGGGAGAGTCTATAACCGACATATAACCACGTGAGCTAAACATGGAGTCTGATGTATACACCCCACCATTAGGTCCCAACCTTTCTAGGGTATAAAGGAATGAATTGACTGATCACAAAATTATGGGGGCAATCAGGCCAAGTAATACTGTAACCTACACTGGCAACGTAGTTTTGGGAACCTGGGTGCACTGGAACCCTGGCTCGCTTGGTGCAAAGTTCTACTCCCATTGGAAAACCTAAACTAAACTACTAAGCTAATAGCTCGAAACTGGTGTCCAAGACTAGTCAGAGATGTATAACTGCATGTACGCTGAGAGTCTTATCAGACTAGATTCTGAAACTGGGTTCTAGACTAGTCAAAGTTGCTTGTCTGGAAGCGTCGTAACCGTCTAAGAACAAGCTATAACTGAACTGGGGTCCTGGGGCTAGTCAGAGCTATAGGCTATAATGTCATGACCGCCTAATGGACCAAAGACTATAAACTAAGTCTAATTTTGATAATTGAGAGGCACCACTGACACCTCAAAATAAGACTGAAGTCAAACTGATCAATTGACACTTTACTAAATGATTCTGAAAAGATTATATTTTCTAACTGGCCTGAGCTACTAGAAGTTAATAGAGAACTCATCTTATTCCAACAACACGGAAAATTAATAATATGACGAAGTTTCAAGAATTTTAAGGGGTTTCATCCAAAAAGGGAAAAATCATCCTAATCGAGGGAATAATTTCTCACATCTATATAAGATATGAATATCTAGGATACTCAGCCCAAAAATACACTACAAAAACTAAACAACATTTAATACACAACCAATCACTGCTCGAGAATTTAGGGTTGTATAATCACTTGGCAAGAACATCGACAATTAATGTAGGAACAGACGAAAATCATATAAATGATAAGAATGAGAAATAACCAATTGAAACGAATGAAAATCAACAAGAAAATCGTTTGCACTCTCGAAAACCCCAGGGCTAAACTGATAGGAGAATTGTGGAAGAATTTGGGGGACACAAGGGAAGAACAATTCCCTTGTTGAATTCCCACATACCTGACTAAAATTCATCAAGAGAAGAGGACTTGAACTGCTTCAAGAAATGAGAACCCTACGCTTGCTTGAGAGTTTCTGGAGAGGACTTTCGATAAGTTTCCTGAGAATAATCGTGAGAATGAGGGAAGGAACTATCTAAACCCTATAATAAGTTTTATTTTACGCTCAAAACGACATAGTTTAATGCTTAGGAGAGTAGGAAATTACTAAATAACCCTTAGAAATTCGCTGGGAAAAACTGTCAGGTGTCCCTAACGGGTGACCTAACGAGTCGTGGTGTCTAAAAACGACTTATGGTCATGCCCTTAAGGTACATTGCCTTGAAACTGCAGTGGGTGACCACGAGCGACTTAACGAGTCCTGGTCACTGGCCAGGACTCGTGGTGACTGGTCATCGACCATACAATCTCACCCCTAGGGAAATTAATAAAAGGCTGGTAACGGGTCACTCAACGAGTCATTCCCACTGACGACGACTCATGGTGACCACCCGTCAAGTACACTGCCAACTTTTCAAGTTTCTGGATTTCATCCTAACAACGAATGACTTAACGAGTCGCGACACTTAACCGCGATTCATGAGATCGCTCGTTGAGAACACTGACTTTTCTTAGGCATCCTTCTCACGGTTGACCTAATGAGTCGTTGGGTCCATTAACGACTCGTTGGGTGGGTCATTCTGCAATATTTATGCAGTTTTCCAGATTTCCTAATTTGAGTCTCAGATATTAATTTTGTGCTTCCGGGGTGTTACAATATCTCCCCCTTGGAAACATTCGTCCTCAAATGTTTTAAAACTCACGGGAACCAAAAAAATAACAATCAAAATCTCCAAATACTACTCATTTAACTCCAAAACTTCCAAAATGACTACCTCCATTTCAAAATACATAACTGAACTGAATTTTACTTATCATATATACATTCGACAACATAAAAGATACTTGAACATCTGAACTGAGTCATGAAACTAAGTTGAGTTCTAGGCTCAAAACTAATCTCTCAAGATGTGCTGGAGCCGATAGAGAACAAGTGCGGGTATTTGGGCATCATATCTGCTTCGGCCTCCCACATAGCTCCCTCAACTTGCTAATTTCTCCATAAGACTTTGACTGAAGCGATTTCCTTGTTCCTCAGCTTACGCACCTGATAGTCAAGGATCTGGACTGGTACTTCCTCATATGAGAGACTATCTTTTATTCCTACGCTGTCCAATGGCACAACTGAGGTTGGATCTCCGATGCACTTCTTCAAAAGTGACACATGGAAAACTCGATGTACAACTGCTAGTTCTGAAGGTAACTCTAGTTCACAAGACACATTGCCGATACGCCTCAAGATTCTATAAGGTCCCATATACCTTGGAATGAGCTTCCCCTTTTTCCAAACCTTATCACCCCTTCATGGGTGAAATTTTCAGGTATACCCAGTCATCAACTGCAAACTCTAATTCTCTCCTTCGCACATCGGCATAAGAATTCTGATGGCTCTGAGCTATTTTCAACCTTTCTCGGATGAGCTAAACTTTCTGCATTGCCTCATGAACCGAGTCTAGCCCTATGAAGGTGGCTTTACCAAGTTCAAACCACCCTATAGGAGATCTACACCTTCTATCATATAATGTTTCAAATGGGGCCATTTGGATGCTAGAAGGGTAGCTGTTGTTGTAGCAAATTTTATATGAGGCAGATGGTCATCCCAATTACCGTTAAAATCGATCATGCACGCTCTTAGCATATCTTCTAGAGTTTGAATAGTCCACTCAACTTGCCCATCTGTCTACGGGTGAAAAGCATACTTGCTTGACCTGAGTGCCAAGTTCCTTCTGAAAAGACTTCCATAAATGGGAGGTGAACTGGGTACCCCTATTTGAAATAATGGCCAATGGCACCCCATGAAGTCTAACAAGCTCTCGGATATAATGTTTAGCATAGTCCTCAGCTGAATCTGTGGTTTTGACTCGGCGGAAATGTGTTGACTTAGTCATCCGGTCTACTACTACCCAGATTGAGTCATGCTGCCGACGAGTCCGAGGTAGACTCGTAATGAAGGCCATGCTTAATTCTTCCCACTTCCATGTGGATATGCTGATATCCTGGGTCATACCACCTGGTCCCTGGTGCTCTACCTTAACTTGCTGGCAGTTCAGGCACTTAGCTACAAATTCAGCAATGTCTCTCTTCATGCCATTCCACCAGTAAATATCCCGCAAATCTCGGTATATTTTGGTAGAACCAGGGTGAATGGTGTATCTCGAGCCATATGCCTCATCTAGTGCCTTCTGTCTCAACTCAACAACATCCGGCACACACAATCTGCCATGGTAACGAAGCACCCCATCTCCCTCTTGGGAGAAAGCCTAAACCTCCTTTCTGGGGACTGCTTCTTTAAGTTTAAGTAGAACTGGATCTTCATCTTGTCTGGACTTAACTGCTACTACAAAGGAGGAATCCAAACCTCTTTGCATTACCACGCTACCTTCAGCTAAATCCATAAACTACACCCCTAACCGGGCTAGCCTTTGAACTTCTTTCACTAGCTCCCTCTTGCCTTCCTCAATGTGAGCTACACTTCCCATTGACCGCCTACTTAGGGCGTCAGCCACCACGTTGGCCCTACCCAGGTGATACAATGCACTCGTGTCATAATCCTTTAGCTGCTCCAACCACCGCCTCTGACGCAGGTTTAGGTCCTTCTGGCTGAACACAAACTGAAGGCTCTTGTGATCCGTGAATACATCCGCGTGATCCACATACAAGTAGTGTTTCCATATTTTTAACGCAAATACTACCGTTGCCAACTCCAAGTCATGAGTTGGGTAATTCTTTTCATGAACTTTGAGTTGTCTAGAGGAATAGGCTATCACTTTGCCCCGCTGCATCAGAATGCAATCGAGTCTAACTTTGGAAGAGTCACAATAAACAACTAACCTATCTGATCCTTCCGGCAAGGTTAACACTGGAGCGGTAGTGAGTTGAGTCTTCAACTCCTGAAAACTCTTCTCACACTCATCCAACCACTGAAATTTCACCTTCTTCTGGGTTAACTTGGTCAGGGGAGATGCTATAGAGGAGAAACCTTCCACAAACCATCAGTAATAACCCGCTAAGCTCAGGAAGCTCCTGATTTCAGTAGGAGAGGTAGGTCTGGGCCAATCCTTCACTGCTGCTATCTTATGAGGATCTATCTGTATTCCTTCACCTGAGACCACGTGACCCAAGAAATTCACGGACTTCAACAAAAATTTTCACTTACTGAATTTGGAAAATAGTTCGTGGTCTCTAAGTGTTTGAAGAACTACCCTCAGGTGATCTGCATGCTCTTCCTCATTTTTGGAATATACCAGAATGTCATCTATAAATACAATGAGGAACATATCCAGATACTGCTTGAAGACTCTGTTCATCAGGTCCATAAAGGTTGCAGGAGCGTTTGTGAGTCCAAAGGACATCACCACAAACTTGTAGTGACCATACCGAGTTCTGAATGTTGTTTATGGTATGTCACACTCTCTGACCCTTAACTGATGGTATCCTGACCTGAGATCGATCTTGAAGAAACAAATGGCTCCCTAAAGTTGGTCAAAAAGGTTATCAATTCTAGGTAGGGGATATCTGTTCTTGACTATGACATTGTTCAGGTGATGGTAATCTATGCACATTCTGAGGGTACCGTCTTTCTTATGCACGAATAACACTGGAGCACCCCAGGGAGAGATGCTGGGTCTGATAAAGCCCTTGTCAAGAAGATCTTTTAGCTACTGCTTCAACTCCTTAAGCTCAGCGGGAGCCATTCTATAAGGCGGGATGGAGATGGACTGAGTATCTGGGAGGAGATCTATTCCGAAGTCTATTTCCCGTTCAAGGGGAACTCCGGGAAGATCCTCAGGAAATACATCTGGGAACTCGCTGACAACTGGAACTGACTGAATGGTTGGGGTCTCCGAGTTGGAATCCTTGGCCTGAATAAGATGATATAGACATCCTTTGGAAATTAGTTTCTAGGCCTTAAGGTAGGAAAAAAACCTACCCTTGGGTGCTGAACTATTTCCCGTCCATTCTAAGACTGGCTCATTAGGAAACTGGAACTTGACAACTCTAGTTCTTCAATCAACTGAGGCATAGCATGTGTGTAACCAATCCATGCTGAGAATAAGATCCAAGTCGACCATGTCTAGCTCTAAGAGATTAGCTGGAATTACTTTGTTCAGGACTGAGACTGGGAAATTTCTATACAATCGACTGGCTCTAACTAGTTCGCCAACTGGGGTGGTGACTGAGAATGGTTCTAAGAGGACCTCTGGACTTATATTGAACTGAACCTTTATATAAGGAGTCACGAAAGAAATAGAGATCCTGGATCTAAGAGGGAATATACGTCTAGATGGAAGAGATGTAACATACCAGTAACTACATCAGGTGAGCTTTCCTGATCATGACGGGAAGATAAAGCATAGAAATGATTTTGGCACTGACCGCCATCTGTACCTGAGGTGTTAGCCTGCTGGGCTAGTCGACCGGCTGGAGCTGATGATGTGGTAGATTATGATCACCCTCGCACTGCTGACGGGCACTCTTTAAGCCGCTTTCCAAGATGTCCACACCCAAAATAGCCCTCTCATCCTTGAAGGCATTCTCCCGGGTGATTCCTACCACTTAGGATAAGTTGGATGTTTACTCCCGGTACTGTGAGCCTGAGACTGAGTGCCAGATGATCGAATCCTCCGATCCTGGTAGGAACGAAAGGTTGGCGCACTGGATGAACTAGGTGCTGGGATTCTCTGTTGTTGATGCTGCTGCTGCTGCTGTAGGCGGCTACTGCTGCTAGACCTCTGATGGCTGAAATCTAACTGGCCAGTCCTTTCTTGTTTGTTCTTACGTTCCATATCTTTCAGCTTTTCGGCCTCAATCTACTAGGCATACACAATTAAGCTAGAGAGGTCCATATCCTTGATGAGCATTGCCGTCCTGCACTCCTTGAGGACTAGATTAGATACTCCATTTATGAAGTTAAACATGCGAGCCCTTGGCTCGGATACAATCTCTAAAGCATACTTTGATAGTCTGGTAAACTCTAGAGCATATTCCTCCACTTTTCTATTGCCCTGACGCAGATTCATAAATTCCACCATCTTAGCCTCTCTCAGCTCCTGAGGGAAAAACCTATCCAGGAAAGATGTGTGGAATTCTTCCCACTCCACTGGTCCTGCTTCCATTGGTCATCCTTCCTTCCACTAGTCATGCCAGACTTGGGCTACTCCTTTCATCTGGTAGGCAGCCAAATTAGCACTTTCAGAGGAACTGACACCCATAATTCGGGTGATTTTTATAATCTCATCTACAAACCCTTGTGGGTCCTCTACCACCTTTGTTCCATGAAAATCTGGAGGGTTCATCCGGGTAAAATATCGCACTCTCACAGCTACTTTAGACCAGTTGGTGTTCACTGACACCACTTGCTAGTTCACTTGGTTGGTGACTGTTTGGGCCAACAGTTGAATGGCCGCCCTGAATTCGGCAGCAGACACTGAATCATCTTGAGGAGCTGTCAGGCCTGGTGGGGCAGGTCTGTTGGCATTATCGGTCCTTCTTCTGTTATTGCGTTTGGGAGGCATGATTCACTGAAACGAAACAGAGCATGAATTAGAAGGGCTTTTCTGGAATTGATCTTTAACGCACGATAAAGAGTATGAACAAAAGAGAGTTTTCCTACTAACATCTCGTAGACTTCTCTTCATAAGTATGGCGCGCTTCACACCTATGAAAAGGACTCTACTCGATGCGGCTTTCAAACATTCCAAGAGTACTCTAAGCCTAGGGCTCTGATACCAAGTTTGTCATGCCCCGAGTCTACACCCTGGACGTAACATGGTACTTGAAGTCACAAGTGACCCCAAGTCAACCCTTCGTCTATTATTCACTAGGATTCTTTGTAAACATGCACATTGGAACTTTGAAACAATATCATAAAGAATTTATGAAAGGCAAGTCTGAAAACATAAATTCAAACATTTGAATATTACCGATAAATCTTAAAATCATGTATATCTGAAAGCCATCTAACTGAGGAGTTGTTGGGATAATCCCCCAGCTAACTCTAAGTCTAACTGAAACTAATAAATGACATAAATAAAGAAATAACTCCCTCGCATGATTAGGATTCACGCTTCAACTGCTGAGATGGAGAATCTGAACTACGGCGTCTAGTAGTGCTGAGTCTGAGAACCTGCAGCTGTATCATGAAATGATGCGGCATAAAAGTATGTGTCAGTACTTTGAATATACTGAGTATGGGGAAACATAACTGAATATAAAGTCTGAACTGAAAATGTCACACAATGACCAATAGGTAAGATGAACTAAACTACTGATGTAATCTGAAATGGTCAAGATGACCCTATCTGATGGTCAAGGACATGCTGTAAGTCTGAAAAATGATTCTGAGATACTGTACTAAACTGAGATAAACTGAAGACTAGAACTGAACTGAGATGCTTATTCTGAAACTGGACTGGACTGACTAGTGGGAGAGTCTATAACCGACATATAACCACGTGAGCTAGACGTGGAGTCGGATGTATACACCCCACCATTAGGACCCAATATACCTTGCAAGGGTATAAAGGCATGAACTAAGTGATCACAAAAGTATGGGGCCAATCAGGCCAGGTAGTACTGTAACCTACGTTGGCAACGTAGTTTAGGGGACCTGGGTGAGCTAGAACCCCGACCCACTTGGTGCTAAGTTCTACTCGCACTAGAAAACCTAAACTGAACTACTAAGCTGATAGCTCGAAATGGTGGTCCAAGACTAGTCAGGGACGTATAACTGCATGTACCTTGAGAGTCTTATCGGACCAGATTCTGAAACTGGGTTTTAGACTGGTCAGAGCTTCTTGTCTGGAAGTGTCGTAACCATCTAAGAACAAGTTGTAACTGAACTGGGGTCCTGGGGCTGGTCAGAGCTATATGCTAGAATTTCATGACCGCCTAATGGACCAAAGACTATAATTTGAGTCTGATTCTGATAACTGAGAGGCACCACTGACACCTCGAAATAATACTGAAGTCAAACTGATCAGTTGACACTTTACTGAATGATTTTGAAAAGATTCTATGTTCTAACCGGTCTGAGCTACTAGAAGCTAATAGAGAACTCATCTTATTCCAACAACACGAAAAATTAATAATATGACGAAGTTTCAAGAATTTGAAGGAGTTTCATGCAACAAGGGAAAAATCATCCTCATTGAGGGAACAATTTCTCACATCTATATAAGATAAGAATTTATAGGATACTCAACCCAAGAATACACTACAAAAAGTAAACCGCATTTAATACACAACCAATCACTGCTCAAGAATTTAGGGCTGTATAATCACTTGGCAAGAACACAAACAATTAATGAAGGAACTGATGAAAATCATATGAATGATAAGCATGAACAATAACCAATTGAAACTAATGAAAGCCAACGAGAAAATCTTTTGCTCACTCGAAAAACCTAGGGCTAAACTGATAGGAGAATTGTGGAAGAATTTGGGGGACACAAGGGAAGAACAATTCCCTTGTTGAATTCCCACATACCTGACTAAAATTCACCCAAACAAGAGGAATTGAACTGCTGCAATAGATGAGAACCCTACGCTAGCTTGAGAGTTTCTGGAGAGGACTTTCGATATATTTTATGAGAATAATCATTAGAATGAGGGAAGGAACCATCCAAACCCTCTAATATGTCTGATTTTACGCTCAAAACGACGTAGTTTAAAGCTTCAGAGAATAGAAAATTACTAAATAGCCCTTAGAAATTCGCTGGGGAAAACTGTCAGGTGTCCCTAACGGGTGACTTAATGAGTCGTGGTGTCTTAAAATGACTCGTGGTCATACCTGTAAGGTACACTTCTTGGAAACTCCAATGGGTGACCACGAGCGACTTAACGAGTCATGGTCACTGGCCACGACTCTTGGTCACTGGTTGTCGACAACACTATCTCACCCCCAGGTAAATTAGTACAAGGCTGGTAATGGGTCACTCAACTAGTCATTCCCACTGACGACGACTCGTGGTGACCACCCATCAAGTACACTGCCAACTTCTCAAGTTTCTGAATTCCATCCTGACAACGAGTGACTTAACGAGTCGTGGGACTGACTACGATTTGTGAGGTATCCCATTAAGAACACTGACTTTTCTTAGGCATCCTTTTCACGGTTGACCTAACGAGTTGTTGGGTCCCTTAACGACTCGTTAGGTGGGTTGTTCTGCAACATTTCTGTAGTTTTCCAGATTTCTTGATTTGAGTCACGAATATTAATTTTGAGCTTCTGGGATGTTATAGCCCCATGCAACATCCGCTCTGTAAAGTCATCGAAATACGAAACACATAAACTACTCTAATATGGAAGTACACCATCTCCCCTTTTCGAGAAGACCTCTACCTTCTTATTCTGAACCGCTTTTCAACTTTACTGAAATAGGATCCTCATCTTGCGTAGCTTTAACATCAGTCACCAAAGAAGATTCTGAACCATTCTGATTAACCTCAGTCACCAAAGAAGATTCTGAACCATTCTAAACAATGACACCACCAACCATCAAATCAATAAGGCAAACTCCTAGTCATGCAAGCCGATGCACATCCTTTACCAACTCCTTCTTTCCATCTTCCATATGAGAAGTACTCTCTATGGATAGCCTACTAAGTGCATCCGCCACTACTACATTGGCCTTTCCCAGATAATAAAGGACACTCATGTCATAGTCCTTGAGCAGCTCTAACCATCTCCTTTATCGCAAATTCAAATCCTTCTGGGTGAACACATAGTGTAGGCTTTTGTGGTCCGTAAGCACATCCACATGGAATCCATATAAATAATGCCTCCAAATCTCATCTCTACTAATTCCAGGTCATGTGTCGGATAGTTCTTCTTATGAGTCTTAAGATGTCTAGATGCATATGTAATGAGCTTACCATGATGTATCAACACACACCCAAGATGAACCTTAGAGGCATCAGAATACACAACGAATCCATTTGTACCCTCAGGTAGGGTCAATATTGGGGCTGAAGTGAGTCGAGTCTTTAACTCTTGAAAACTTTTCTCACAGGCATCCGACCATTGAAACTTGACTTTCTTTTGGGTTAACTTAGTCAACGGTGTCGCAATGCATGAAAACCCTTCAACAAACCTCATGTAGTAGCCAGCTAAACCCAAGAAGCTTCTAATATCCGAAGGAATAACTGGTCTAGGCCAATTATTTACAACTTCTATCTTTTGAGAGTCCACATGTACACCCCCACTTGACACCACGTGGCCCAAAATGCTGTTGAGTCTAACAAAAAGTCACACATGCTAAATTTAGCAAACAACTGGTGATCCTTGAGAGTCTGTAACACAAATCTTAAATGAGCGGCATACTCCTCCTCGCTCCGAGAGTGTATGAGGATATCATCTATAAACGAAATCACGAATATATCCACGTATGGCTTGAACACCCTGTTCATCAAATCCATAAAAGTTGTAGGAGCATTCGTTATATCGAAAGACAGGACTAAAAACTCATAGTGACCATATCGAGTCCTGAAGGCTGTCTTCGGGATGTCACTCACCCTAACTCTGAGCTGATGATAACCGGACCTGAGGTCAATCTTTGAGAAGCACTTGGCACCTTGAAGTTGGTCAAACAAGTCATGAATTTTTGGGAGGGGATACTTGTTCTTGATTGTAACCTTGTTCAATTGTCGATAGTCAATGCACATACAGAGAGATCCATCCTTCTTTCAAACAAAGAGAACTAGTGCACCCCACAGGGACTTGCTAAGTCTGATGAATCCCTTATCTAAGAGATCCTTCAACTTCTCTTTCAACTCCTTTAGCTCAGGTAGAGCCATTCTATAAGGAGGAATAGATATAGGCTACGTACTAGGAAAAAGGTCAATACCAAAGATAATCTCCCTCTTTGGAGGGACTCCTGGTAGATCATTTGGGAAAACTTTGGGGTACTCATATACTATAGGAATAGACTGAAGAGTCGGGGTTTCAGATGTAGCATCCTTAACCCGAACTAGATGGTAAACACAACCCTTGAAAATCATCTTTATGGCTTTAAGGTAGGAAATGAAGCGTCCTATAGGTACAATTGAACTACCCTTCAATTCTAGGACTTGCTCACTCAGAAATTGAAACTCTACCGTACTAGGTATATTTTCACTAAGGCATAACATGCATGCAACCAATCCATGCAAAATATAACATCAAAATCTGTCGTGTCTAACTTTACTAGATCAGTGATGTGTTGTGGATTTACAGCACTATTGACGCTCAAGACTAAGAAAATAGCACGGACTTAGGTGTATTTATGTGGATATGAGGCACTTTTCCTTTGATTTCAGGATAAATGGGTGCTGGAACATAAATTTTCAAAAAAAAGGAAGCGAAAAGTGTGCGAAAAAAGGGCAAAAATGCAGTCCACAGTACGATCTGTAGGATTGACCTACGAGTCAAATTGATGGCTGTCATAAGAAGCAGAAGGCTGAAGCTGGAAGAATGAATCTATGAGTCTGTCTAGGGATCGTACCAAGCTTGTACGAGTCGTAGTAAGGCAGTCGTGATGAACTCCAGAAGAATTGCACAAGAGGCTGATTCTCAGTATGAGAGGATACCATGACCCGTGAGAGCTTGGTATGAGTCGTACCATACCTGTCGTGGTGAGCTTCAGACAAATTGCAAAGATTTAGAATCAAGCCACAGGAGCTTGGTATGAGTCGAAGGAAGGAGGGACGAATCGTACCTTGGACCAACACTTAGCCAAATATAAGACAACAATCCAAACCACAAGATGCTGGCACAGACCGTAGGATGCTCCTACGAGTCATAGGATGATTCGTGACGAGGCTGGCACCAGATATACAAAATCGCCCTGCTAGCCTAGGAAAAGGATTCTTAGGTCTATGTAAATGCGTTTTATGTTTTATTTTTCAGGGGACATTGAGAAGAATTAGTTTTAGTTGAAAAACATTGTAGTGGATAATTTTACATCTTTGAAAGAAAGAATTGAGTTGGTTCAACCTTGAGATCAACCTTTTCTTGAATTCATATTGTTCTTGCTACTTGTTATTCATGATTTTACGGGTTAATTAAAGGAAGCATTTTTCTCAATCATATTTGTAAGTATTTTTTTATGTCTTTAATCATGAAAATAGTTCACATCCTTGAAACTATGAGAGGCTAAAACCTCCGTAGCAAGGGTTGTGGGAACCATGGTGGATTAACAAGCTAGGGTTGCAGTGAGTCTAAAACCAATACTAATTGCTTTTTTGTATTCTCTTCATGATTTAATGATTCTTAGAGGTATACAACGTTAGGAAGTGCCCGAATTCTTTACTTGCTTTGGTCGAAGAGGTAGAAATTAGAAAAAGAGAATTATAATGGAGCCTTGATCTTGATGATCATTGTATTAACTTGAGTTGTGGTCGCAGGATAGTTATATCTGGAACTTAGTCATAACGGTTAGTTTGGAACGCTCATGAGACTTGGTCGAGTAATTGAGTATAGTCATTCAATAGGGATTGGCCGATCGTTCGAATGAACCTAAGTTATCAGTTCTGTAAGTAAGTATTGGTGAAGATCACGAGTTTATACCTAAAGCTATTATGAATCCATGGGAACACAAACCCTATTTATCCTTTAATTATTGATTCACAAGCATAAACATGACAACTGCTTTGTTTTTACTATTGATTATTATTAGAATCCCCCCAATTGTGAAGTAACTACCATACAAGTTCAGCTACCAACTGTAATCTAGATCTTCCATATTCCCCGTGGGATCAACCCTAACCTCTAAGTTGATTTTTTATTGACAACGTCCACTTCATACTTCAGTTAGAAGTGTGGTTTGAGCGTTATCAAGAAGTGGCGCCGTTGCCGAGGAGTACGGCTAAGACTAGGTTATTTGCTTGTATTTGACTTTTTGGTAGTTATTTCCTTAATTACGTTAATTTTTGTGTTTTTCATACCCACAGGCTGTCCTCCGGTGAATGCCAAGCACTTGGATTAGAGGAGACCCCCTTGTTCCACTAAATCTCGAAATCGAACGAGCACTGCATAGAATGGAAAACCCTAAGCAAAGAGAAGCCCGCTTAGCTGAAGAAGCTATGCAAGCCGAGCTAACTTGGTCAGCTGCACTTCAGCAGGCTGATGGTGACAGAGATGAGGTGGTAAACGCTTGTCGACATGGGAGGGGCAACCGAGCTCAGAGATTTTCCCCTTAGTTCTTCGATGATGAGGACCCAGATATTGATGAAGTTGGGTCAACTGGAGAAATTTTGCCACTACCACTGCCCTCTGGGCCAAATTTGATATTAAGAGCACTATGATTCAATTGTTAAACATGAAGGGCGTGTTCAGTGGCCACACAACGGATGAAGCTAACCTGCACTTAATGAACTTCGTAGGAATACGCAAGGCGTACAGGTTTCCCAGAGTAAGCCAGGATGCCATACGACTCTGACTCTTCCCTTTTTCTCTATCAGGGGAAGCTACTTTGTGGTTATCGGAGTTGCCCAACGACTCCATAAGAAAACTGGAGGGAGCTCAAACAGGCCTTTTGGAGAGATTCTTTCCTCCGTTAAGGATGTTACAGCTAAAAGATGAGACCTATAATTTTGGACAAATTAAGATGGAGGCACTTCATGAAACCTGGATGAGGTTAAAAAAGAAGTTGACTAAGTGCCCGAACCACAAAATTCCAGATAACAATTTGTTTGAAATATTTTATAGGTCTCTATATAATAGCACCAAAGTTGTAGCAGATACGGTGGCTGGAGGAGCATTGATGAGTCACACTTGTGAGGAAGCAACAACTATCCTTGAAAGGGTGAGTAAGACAAACAGGGCCTGGCATACGAGGGAGGCTGATGTAAAGGCAGGTACATATGTTGTTGGTTTGACTGCAGACCAACGAAGGAAGGAAGAAGAACGCGATCAGGAGTTGGCTCACATGCGCACATAATTGGATTTGCTGACAAAGCATATCATGGGAACCAGAGCGAAAAAGGTAAATGCAGTGGGAACTCAAGGAAGGGAGAAAGGAGCTGATCACTCTAATTTTGAGGAGGAGGCGAACTTCCTAGATGGCCAAGTGGCGGGTTTTCGAGCCAACGCTCAAGCGTTTTGATAAGACAATTGGCGCCAAGGTTCTGGAAATCAAGGTCGGAACCGATTTAGAGATCAACTACAACAGGAATGGGTTCAGATACAGGAGTCGTGGTCATGAGAGAAAGGAAGAATAGAGAAGGAATGATGGATACCAGAATGACCGGGCTGGAGTCTATGTGCCTCCTAACGCTCGAGAAGGGGAGGCCAGACAGTCAAAGTTGGAGAGCATGATGGTTGAGATACTGAAAAAGGTGAGGTCTTCTGATGATCAATTAAAATAAATTCAAAGTGACTTATCAAGCGTGAATTAGAAAGTGGAATCTCATGCCACTGCCATCAAGAAGATAGAACACCAACTTGGGCAACTGTCAGCATCAATGAACCGTAGGAAAAAGGGTACACTCCCTAGAAACACTGTCCAGAATCCAAAGAACGATGCTCATTGCATGGCAGTGATGACTAGGAGTGGTAAGACCACAGTTGACCCCCCGTTCCCTGGTGTAAGTTGAAAGGATGAAAGAAAGCGTGATTGAGGAAGAAGAGATGGGTGCTGAGACACAAAATGCTAAGTTGCAAGAGGCCCCTAGAGGTAAAAAGGAAGGCGACATTGATCAAGGGGTAACCCAAGTGCATAAGGCTATTCCATAACCACCGCCACCGTTCCCTCAGTGGATGAAGAAAAAGGCGGACAACGGTAAGTTCCAAAAATTCCTTTCAATGCTTAAACAACTATCAGTGAACATACTGTTGGTCGAAGCACTAGAGAAGATGCCAGGGTATGCAAAATTCATGAAGGACCTGGTAACAAAGAAGAGATCTGTGAGCTATGAGCCGGTTGACAATATCCAGCACTGTAGTTCCATAGCAACGAGGGTCTTATCTTAGAAAAAGGAAGACACAGGTGCCTTCACAATACCTTGCACCATTGGTAATGTTGAGTTCGCAAGGGCACTATATGATCTGGGAGCTAGCATTAATTTATTACCCTTGGCAGTTTTCAAGAAGCTAGGATTTGGAGCCCCCACACCGACTAACATGCGGCTACTGATGGCCGACAGAACAGTAAAGAAGCCAGTGGGCATCTTAGTTGATGTGCTCGTCAAGGTTGACAAGTTCATATTCCCAGCAGACTTCGTGATTTTGGATTGCAAGGTCGATTATGAGGTCCCCATCATTTTGGGGAGACCATTCCTTGCCA
>JACEIK010001157.1:204291-218586 GCA_018107945.1 Datura stramonium
TTATTCATGTATTAACTTAATCCTTATGCAGTAACCAAACGACCCTAAGTGTATTAATATGTAATATACATATTTTCATTAATATTTATACATATACATGATATACAATAGATAGATAAACATATAGTGTGATATATACTAATATACATAGGGATATGCATGGATACACAGTGGGGGATACATAAATGGAATGGTCGTCAACTCCACGAGTGAAAGTAAAGAAGCAAACCAGACTCTTGAGTTTTCAATTCTGCTCAAATCTGCCTCAAATCGACCCCAAAATTGATTTTTAATCTCTTTAAAATGTTGCCACCAAATATAATGTCTCTAATCGGGATAATTCGCAAATACAACAACGATATACCTAGTGTAATCCTACAAGTGGGATCTGGAAGGATAGAGCATATGCAACCTCACAAGCCATTGTGATTATTGGAGACTGAAAATAATTGATTAACATGCTTCGAACAATTACTGGATATCAATAGGAGAAAATATATAGATTTATGGCTTTTCTAACAACCATGTTCAATTCTTCAATTAATTCGACTTGTTGATTTATTTCGTTATTAACCAACCGGAATAATATTACTCATAGAAATTCGTCAACTTTTACTTACCTATTTAATTTATTCTAAACTCTATATTTTTATGAGATTACAGTTAAAAAAGGTATTAACAATTTCTTCCGCTAATTGACTAAGCGTGAGAAATATATTTCTATCCTTAGCGAATCGATTCCGTAATTGCTAGGTTCAACAACACGCTTTATTCAATTCTATTGCAATCAAGAATTTATTTTTTCAAGTTCAACTCAAGATTCATTATTAGTATCTAATTGTTGGCTAGAAAATCATTTTTTTTTTGGATAATCGTGGTATCCCGTCTAGCTTGCACGCGCTTTGACTAATTTCACGGGATACCTGCCACCTCCCACCCACCAACAATAGGTACCAGGTAAGGCTAGGATAGATGGAAAGAAATCACCTAGTATTTTTTGTCTCTGTTGAGGTTTGAACTCGAGACCTCATGGTTCTCACCCACTTCATTGAACACTAGGCCACACCCTTAGCTGCTAGACAAACAAATAAGTAAACTTCGGATATGACTAAACAAANGCTTCTAACTCCTAAACTACATTGTTTTGAGCATTGTATGGGACGTTTTCTTAGCTGCTAGACAAACAAATAAGTAAACTTCGGATATGACTAAACAAACCAATATGATAAATTAAAATCGTCAAATTAACATCTGAACATCAACACTAATGTAGGACAATAACTCTAGAATTAGAGAATTTAGCTACACATGGTCATGGCAGAAAACCCGAATAAATCTTACGAATATATAAAAATCAACAAAAGAAGGGAAAAAGAACTCTGGATGAGTCCCAAGATTTACAAACTTTTAAATGGCTTCCTCTTTGTTTCCAGATGACCTAAAAGATGTATTTTCAGCTTTTATATGTGGTACAAAGTCATGGGTTAAGTTTTCCCTCAAATTCTAGCCAGGCTTCGGGTGTGCATGCTTCATGTCCTTACTTCACTCCTCAATTTGAAACTCCCAGATGTTGACATTTTGTAAATTTGAAACTCCCATATGTTGATATTAATCACTCAAAATACATTAAAAGACGCTACATAATAGGAATTCGACATCAATACATAATCAAATATGCTCAACATCAATGAATGTCACAAAAATGCAAATGTTAATGTATGTGGTCATATAAAAGACAATATTAGTAGCTAGTGATATATTCGATCGGTAGAAGATACAAGAACACGTATAAAGGGGAAATAAATGAGAGAATGTCCCTTGAGCTGGTTTGGTCATGTCCTAAGTAGACCATTGGATGCATCAACATGTATGTGTGAAACTATGATGGTTAAAGTTATTAAAGGGGATGAGGTAAGCCTACAAGAATATGGGAAAAAGTTGAAAAAGTTTTGAAAGGCCTACAATCTCTTGGAATCCATACAAATTTTGTGGAGTATAGAACATAGTGGACCAAAAAAATCAATATAGCCGATAACAACTAGTTAAAATCAAAGTAAGTTCACATTAGGTCCATCTCTACTAAGAGTCCTTTTAATCTTGTTAGAGATTCCTATATTAGTAGAAATGTAGAGAGCTTCTCGTGTTATAGAACTTGAATTATTGAAAAGAAAATGGGATAAGAGGAGTCTTGTAGCTGTACCCACTAGCTTGGGATTGAGAATTGTTGTTTGTTATGTTTTTCCTTGGGATTTTTCCATGTAGATGCAGTGTTATCAAAAGCAAAAAAGCTCTAAGTTCCATTGGGGCTTTAAACACAAATCGCAAATAAAGCGTGAACTTTACTGAAAAAAGGCACAAAGGGAGAAAAAATAAAAATATTTATATCTAGTCCAAGACTAGTAAGTATAAGCATAAATGAAAAATATGTGCACAAAGGAATTGAAAAAAAAATTACGATCAAGTGAAATATCAATATTTGATGTCGACTCTTCAGAGAGGATCATTGGCAAAGAAAAGTATGCCTTAGAATCTTGATGAAGTGCTCAACATATTTTTGAGCCTCGTTTTAGGGCTTAAGAGTGCCTTTGACAACACTGTGTAGATGGCATTAAGAGCTAAACATGTACATGGCCAATATTATCAAAGGCGAGAAGTGCAAACGAGCTGAAGCCTATCGAGGATTTGAGGTAAACCGTAAATAAAATGTGGACTTTAATGAAGAAAAAAAAAGAAACGAATTCTATATATAGTATAAGAATAAAAATTATAAACCCAAACAATAATTATACAGATAAGATTGGAGTAAGAAGAAATATTTATTGTTCAGTGACATGATGGGGATGAGGCGCATATATAACTTAGTCCCTTGGTGCTAACACTGAAGCATCACCTAAGTAAGGTGAAGCTGATCACAACCTATTTGGCACTTAGTTTTAGGACTTACCCATGTCCTTAAGTGAGCCTTTTGATAGCGGTGCACATGACTTGTCCAAAACAAGGTTTTTTAATTTGTATGTGTGAATTTAGATACACCACCAACTTCTCCATAAGCGCATTGTACACAATATTATAGAATACACATTAGTATGTGTCAGATGAGTTTTAGTGAGTGTCCTATTGAATATGATGTCGTTAGGAGTGTCCTCTCTTGGCTGGGTTACAATTGCATCTTCTTTGATGGTAGTCAATATGAAGCCAGTTCTTTGATTTTGTGTATATCTTGTCTTTTTGGAGTGGATATTTATTTTGTTTTAGTTTGTCAGTGTTTATCAGCATACTAATTCTATTTGAGGTGAATATATTTCACAAGAGTGCAAACAGTTTCAAGTTCCATGCATTTGTGCTAAGAAACTGTAAAATCTGTGAATAATCAACCTTGAATAATCGAACTAATCAACAATGGAACTCATCTCGCTCATCACCATTAAAGCTTCATATTACATACAATGTGTCTCCTCCATCTTATCCAGAAAGTAGTAATAATTAAAAATGAAGCTAGCTACTCTTCCTATATTGCTAGCTAACTAACCGCCTACTTTACCAACTAATTGAACTCACTAACTAATTCTGTTAGGAGATTCTAACTAACTTGCGACGTTATCATAACTAACTTCCACCACATCATCCTCAACACTCCTCCTTAAGCTAGAGGGTAAGAAAATATTCTTGACTCCCAGCTCGCTTAGCAGATAATTGTAACACCCCAGAAGTCCTAGAGATTAGAGCCCGGAGTTAGATGAAGCTCAACAGAAAAGTCAGCAGAAATTTGCCTCAGAACGAGTCAGGTAATGACTTGTTAAGAGACCTAACAGGTCGTGGTTTGACCCGTAAGGAACTGTAAGGAGGGTACGGCAAGCCCAATGGCCACGGACGACCTGACGAGTCGTCTTTCCTGGCAACAACTCTTTAGATTGGTCATTAGGTGGTGAAGAGTTGAAGTCGTGAAATATTATACAGTGTACTTGACAGGTGGACTTGATGAGTCGTTAGAGGAAGCAACGACTCGTCATGTTGATCGTGGGTTGAGGAATCTGAAGTTCTAAAGTAATCTTCCAGTGCACTTGACGAGGGGGTTCAACGAGTCGTTGGAGCTGGTGATGATTTGTTATGTTGGTCGTGGTCTGAAGAATGATAAAACTGTGTGAATTTTACAGTGTGCTTAACGGGCGAGATGACGAGTTGTTCAATGGGAAAACGACTCATTACGTGAGTTGTGACTCCAGATTTTGGGAAATTTCCAGTTATCTTCAGGGATATTTTCGTAAACTCCTATGCTTTTAACTTTTAAACTACGTCATTTTGTATGTTATTTGGGACGTTTTAAGGGTTTTCTACAAGCCTAAACCCTCATTCTCTCAAGCTCTTCTTCTTCCTCTCCTCCCAAGATTTAAGAACTTCACCAAGGTGTTCATCATGCTTCAAGGAAAATTTCGAGCAGGGTTCTTCTACTAGGTATGTGGGTTTTTCAACAAGGATTCTATTTCATCCTTGTGCCCCAAAATATTTTTATTTAAAATGCCCAATTTCTACTATTCTAGAAGATGCATGACCTAGGGTTTTAAATTTAGGGTGAATCTTCCTACAACTCTCTAAATTCCAAGATCTATTGTGATTATGAGATAAGTACGACGTAAAATCATTGGGTTACCTTGAATTATGTGTTGGGTGATGAAAAGGATGGAGTTATGAAATCTTCTTCATGAATGATTTGATATTTAAATATGACTTTGTCATTGTTCATTCAATTTTCACAAATACCTTGCATCCATGTTTAATATGTAAAATTTGTATGATTACCCCTGAATTTGAGTATATCAATGATAGATGTGATGAGATTAAAATAGAGTTCATGTAATTGAATAATTGAGAGTAAAGTAGGTGTGTTCTTTTATGTCTGGATGGAATTAATTGGGTAAGAGGTAAATCTTTGATAATGACCTATCTAATGCATTCTTCTCATGAATTGGAGTAAATCTTGAAATGGAAATTATGAAATGAATATGCACACTTCTCACATGATTCCGTTGTGCATGTTGAGATATGAGTAAGCACATAGCTACCTGTAAATCGAGATTATATGAATCAATGTATGTATGTTAAAGTACAATTGAATCTATGGATCATGAATGTCTCTATGATACATGTCGATCAATATGAAGCCAGAATTTAATGTAGTGAAAGTAGTATGCATGATGTGAATCTAAAGATGCTCACTAATGTAAGACCTATGAAGAAATACTGGTATGAATTTATGATGATAAGAGTTATGATGATAAAGCATGTGAATGATAATTCCTGAACGTTGGGCTTGTTGTTAGTAGAAATTAGCCCCCAGTCCTTTCGAAATGAATGATGTATGAAGAAAGCAGAGTATGTTCATGTTTTTGACTAGCTGCAGTAGTATAGACCAGATATATATAATGTCAGACCTTTACCTCTCAGATTCTAGTATGTCGGGATCCTCGATAGTAGAAAGCGACTCCCTAGCATCAATCGGGATCCTCGATAGTAGAGAGCGATTCCAAGCTCAGTCGGGATCCTCGATAGTAGAGAGTGATTCCCCAGCTCAGTCGGGATCCTCGATAGTAGAGAGTGACTCCCCAGCTCAGTCGGGATCCTCAATAGTAGAGAGTGACTCCCCAGCTCAGTCGGAATCCTCGATAGTAGAGAGTGACCCCCCCAGCTTAGTTGGGATCCTCGATAATAGAGAGTGACTCCCCAGCTCAGTCGAAATCCTCAATAGTAGAGAATGACTCCCTAGTATAGTCGGGATCCTCCATAGTAGAGAGAGACTCCCTTAATGATGATATCAGTATGATTCATTCTTGCATGACCCATCTTTCAGATTATAATGGATTAATAAGATGATAATCAATCTCAGTTATCAGTAATGATTCAGTGAAGTATGTGATACTAACTTCAGATTTGGCTCTTATTTAATGTTCAAAACTTGACCCTTATGCATGAGTTCTAAGATGTTATACAAATGAGATTCAAAGAGAAGTTCCATGTATATATCCGTGTATGTGAATAATAAAGCATGTGGATAGCATGATGAGGCAGTTATGTTGATGTATTTGATTAAATCCTTATCGTATATTTTTTTTATTTAATTGTTTATTCTATCCCGCATGCTCAGTACATTCCAAGTACTGACCGCACGCCTTTTGTGTTATATAATTTTATGATATAGATTCAGGTTTCCAGACTCGGCCTCGCGGTTAGATATGTTTCATTCCTATTCAGTAGCTCTTGGTGAGTCTTCATCCTCCGAGGACGTGATTATGTTCAATTTTTCCTATGTTTTCAGTTTTTAGACTTTAGGATTTAGCTGGGGGCTTGTCCCAGCAACTCATCAGTTTAATAGAAGGCTTTCAGACTTGTTTAGACAGATTCGGCGTTGTATCTAAGTATTGTTAAATTGTCTTTATGGTTCATATTAGATTATTGTCATTGCTTCCGCTTGTTCATGCTGTTTGATGTTTCTCATGTTAAGTGTATGTTATGATAATGCCATGGGTCGACTTGGAGCCTCTCGGGGATCTTTATCCCGTGTTACGGTTAGGGTGTGAACTCGGGTCGTGACAATAATGATGTTGTGCCTTACCTAGTCCTTTAGTGAACAAATCTACAGGTTGCTCTTTGGTTCCTATATGAACTGTTTTGATCAATCCTTGTACCAACTTTTCCCTCACAAAATGGCAATCAATATCTATATACTTAGTCCTCCCATGAAAAATAGGATTTGCTGCAATATATATAGCAGCCTTGCTATGACAGAATAAGCTTATGGGCTGTGTGATCTTGATACCTAACTCCTTGAACAGATTTATCAACCAAGACACCTCTGCCACTGTGGATGCCATACTTCTGAATTCATCTTATACTAAACTCCTTGAAATGGTTCCTTACTTCTTTGACTTCCATGACACCAAGGAATCACCATACTTCACAACATAACCAATTACAGATTTTCTGGTTTGTGAATATGCAGCCCAGTCTGAATCACAGTAAGCCACCAAATGGTTTGATTTTGTGGATGACATGAGCAAACCAAGACCTGGATCATTCTTAATATATCTAATCAATCTCAGTGCTGCATTCATATAAGACACTTTAGGATTGTGCATGAATTGGCTTAACACTTGAACTGTGTGAGAAATGTCTGGCCTAGTCATGGTAAGATACAACAATCTCCCTACTAGTCTCTAGTAAGTTTCTGCATCCTGCAAAAGTTCATCAACTGAATTAGACTGTCCTACAGTCAAATCATATTCATGAGATGTGGAGCCTCTGATTGAAATCNTTCTGCATCCTGCAAAAGTTCATCAACTGAATTAGACTGTCCTACAGTCAAATCATATTCATGAGATGTGAGCCTCTGATTGAAATCCATTGGAGTGGATACCGGCCTTGCTCCCCCTTGCCCTGGATCTGTAATCAGTTCAAGGGCATACTTTATTTGATTTATCAATATACCAGAGGCATTCTAGCAAACTCTATTCCCAGAAAGAACCTTTGTTCACCAAATCCTTCATTTTAAATCTCTGCTGCAAAGTAGCCCTAGTAGACTGGATGAGAACAAGGTTGGAACCAGTGATGAGAAGGTCATCCACATACACAAGCACAACAACCAAGTCTGAACCAGTATGTTGAGTAAAAAGAGAGTAATCTAGATGACTTTGAAGAAATTCCAATTCAAGAAAGGTAGAGGTAAGTTTCAAATTCTATTGTCTTGAGGCTTGTTTCAAGCCATACAATGATTTCTTGAGTTTGCAGACTTTAGAACTAGACATGGTGTGAGAAGCAAGACCAAGAGGAAGCTGCATGTAGACCTCTTCAAGAAGATCACATGTCACGATCCGAACATAGGCCTGGATCGAGACATGGCAGGAACCCCAAGAGGCTCCTAGTCGACTCATGGCATGATCATAGCATAAAATTAACTAAACAATAACTAACTGACTCAAAATTGAGCGGAAGCTAACAAATACATAAAACATAATCTAATAAAACTCTACTACATCAACTGAATCTACTTACACAAGTCTGAAAGCCTCTACCACACTGATGAGTTGTTGGGACAAGCCCCTAGCTAACTCCTAAAGTCTGAAACTGAAGCATAAATAAAAATGGAAAACATAGATAGCCTCCTCGAGAGATGAGGACTCACCACAAGAAGCTGAGATGAAAATGGAGTGTATCTAACCATGCAGCTGAGGCTGGAAACTTGAATCTATATCATGAAATGATATAGCATATAAAGTATGCGGTCAGTACTTGGAATGTACTGAGTAGGCGGGAAGCGTAAATTATCTTAAACATGCAAGTATACAAGAAGGAAGTAAAATGAATGCATTACTGAATATATAACTGAGCTAAATTACAATGACCCTGTCTGAGATAAACATAAGTATTGATATGAAGCTTTTATTTGAAAACATTTACTGAAGTAAAAACAAGCTGGTGTTTAAGGGTCATGTGTTGAAGCTGTAACTGGTACCATACACTGTTCTGATTATCTTTTGATGAATGAGTCTGAATCCTGCTAAACTGGTTTTAACTGTATTTGAAATCATACGGAGCTGAGCTTGACTGATATTTTAGACTAAGGGAGACATTCTCTACTATGGAGAGTCCTTGACTGACTGAGGGAAATATTCTCGGCTATGGAGAGTCCCTGACTGACTAAGGGAAATATTCTCGGCTATGGAGAGTCCCTGACTGACTAAGGGAGACATTCTCGGCTATGGCAAGTCCCTGACTGACTAAGGGAAACATTCTCTGCTAATGAGAGTCCCTGACTGAGCTAAGGGAGAAATTCTAACTGACTGAGGGGAAACATTCTCGGATATGGAGAGTCCTGATAAACTAGAACATGGAGGTCACTGGTCTGACGTCGTTCGTTTAGTCTAAGTCACTTCAGCTAATGCTAATCAGAGACATGAGCATTCAACTGTTTACATCATACTGAATATCATACTGAATCATTTAGAATTAATTAAGGCTGCTTTCTACTAAGAACAAGCCCAAAGGTCTGAAGGATCATTCTCATGCTTTTTCATCATAATCCATATCATCATAGTCCTGAATCATCATTTAAATGATACATTCTACTTTCATTAAGCATTAATAGGATCAGATCATACTTTAAACATGTCCACAACATTTAAGTCTCGAATTCACATTATATAGCATATATTCTAGATTCATGAAAGCTCCCTAGATTCAACTCATACCCAACATATTTACATCGAAATTAGAGTGAAAACATGTACATACTTTACATTGATCAAAGCCCATAAGTTCTAATCGTGTATATATTAAATCATATATTGTAGGTTTAAGAGAACTTCATATGATCTTCATATACTTCAGACATGGATACAAGTTTATTATAAGAGCATGTCAATAATTACGAAATCCCATTCGAAGTTCTAGGCTATCTCATGGTGAAAATTCTATAATCATGCATTTTCCATATTAAATACATAATTCGAGATATTAAAAGTAATCCCATAAGCATACATGACTGTTAATCATAATGGGTCTTAGAATTCATAGAAGTCATAGAAGGAATCATTCATAAATCGAAACCCTAGAACATGCTTTTCTAAAGATCTAGGGATTTGGGGTTTAGTATAAAAATTTGGGGCACAAGGATGAAAGGATGTCCTTGTTGAAATCCCACATACCTGATTAGAAGGAATTCCCACTTGAACTTGAATCTTGAAGCCTTTGAAGAAACTCTAAGTGAATCCTTGAATCTTGAGAGAGAGGAAGAAGAAGAGGTTGAGAGGAAATTTTGAGGGAATGAGGGATTAGACTAGAAGAACCCTTAAAAACATCCCATCTAATACTCAAAACGACGTAGTTAGGAGTTAACAACATAGGATTTTATGAAGACACCCCTAGAAAAATGTAGGAAAAATCATCTGCCAGTCCCCACGAGGCACTCCACGAGTTGTGGGATTGACAACGACTCGTGGTGCCAAGTCATAGAGTGCACTGGAATCTTTCTCAAAATTTCTCGAATCTGCCGACGACTGACTTTATGAGTCGTTATCTGACTTAATGACTCGTTACTCCTTCTGTTATCACTGAAGCCCAAAAATCCTATTCATTCCCACGACTGACCTGACGAGTCATTACTTCACTGGATGACTCGTCATGTCCACTCATCGTCAACACTAATCCAAATCCTTGAACATCCATCTAACGGTTTGTGGTCTCAATCCTTCGTCACTGAAACCTTTATGGCTGGACTTCCCCTCGACGACTCTCAGGATGAATCATGACTAGAATTAACGAGTAGTCATGTCCCTCGTCCCTTGGAGTCTAGACATTTCAGGCTGCTGCTCATGACAAGGACCCCACGACTTGTCTCCTCACCCCACGAGTCATGAAGTGAGCCGATACCTCGGAGCTCTGAACAGGACCTCATTAACTGCTTGCCATGAGTCTTACCACAACTCTTGGAGTCACCTAACGAGTTGTACCACTACTCGTTCTGAGGAGAAATTTCCACTTTCCCTCTAAATTCTTTCTTTAAGTCCGAGGTCTATTCTTAGAAACTTTTGGGGTGTTACAATATCTCCCCCTTGGGTGAATGTTGGATAAACACACTGAAAATTGGGGAAATAACCGATATCCCAAATACTGAGCATTTACAACTCAAACTGATGGAGTATCTGACTCCGGACTGACCTTACATATCTAAACTGAACATCGAAATCATACATGCATGCTAAGACATGAGAGGGACTGAAAGACATGAAACTGACATGGAACTAGATAGAACACTGAGAAGGATTCTTTTCTTCTAATTGGCACTGAGCTGATACAGACTAAGCCATTATTCTCACATCTCTTTTTGATACTGAGCTAGAATTCATGATATCTGGTCTAACTGAAAGTAAGGAATTCATGAGCACGAGTCATTCACAACATCTAAAACTGAGCACATATATGAGGTACCCTCATCTACTGGGCTACTAAGCAACTTCTAAAGACTGAATTTAAGCTAAACATACTGGAAGGCATGAGTCAACACACGTAGCTAGTTTTATAACCTAAAGATGAGCCTTAAGGATTTATAGAGTGAGACTACCATCACTGTCTGAAGCGGCTACGTCTGCACATAGGAATGGGTAGAGCATAGCTTCAACTAAAACACAAGAGAAGTTATCTGAACCTGAAGGGATTGACATACCGCAACTGTTAGGGCTGGAACTCCCCTACTAGCATACTCAAGATCCGGCTTGTCTCACATACTTACCATCTCCCCCTTAGCTTAAAGCCATCATTTCTAAGAATTCCGAATCCTTCTCAAGGTTAGGGCTAAATCACCAACTCCTATCTTCTCCTTCACCTCTAACATCATTGCAATCCTTATACTCACAACTATTCGTATCACACATGGACAATCTCTTCTCAACAAACATCATAGAGCTTCCTATTCAATACTAGGGTTCTGGGGCTAGCAACATGCAAAGAGAAACATAAGAAATTCATAACATACCTGTGACTACCTCTGGCGACTTGCCCTTATCCTCATGTTCTGTCATGGTGTAGGAGTAGTTTTGATGTTGTCCGCCACCTACGCTAGATGATGCACCCTGCTGAAATGGATGGGCTATCGGAGCTACTAAAGAGGTGGCTGAGGCTTTACTCTCGCCTCGCTTAGCTGCTATGCAATCTCGGTGCTTATGACCCAACTTGTCGCACCAAAAATAAGCATCTGAGTCGGCCATGCATTCTCCCAAATGGTGTTTCCCATAGCTTGTATACAATGGGTGCGTAATCTCCCTTACCCTGGGTTTACACGGAACACTGGCTGTTGAAGGTGCTGGGGCTGCTGATTTCTACTGGTAGCGTGAGCGGTGTCGACCACTCGTTCTCTGCAGGGAGAACTCCAAATCTCCGATTCTAGCTCTCTTGGCCTATTTCTTTTTCCTTCACCTGTTCCACTTCTATTTGTTGAGCGAATATCACCAAATGTGGAAAGTCTATGTCTTTGTGCAACATAGCGGTCCTATACTCTTTGACCAAGGAGTTTGACACTTTGTTCATGAATCTGCTCACTCGAACCATCTGGTCGGCTACCATCTCCGATGCGTACTTGGAAAACCGGGTAAACTCCAACATGTACTCCTGGACAGTCATATCATTTTGTTTCAAGTTGATGAACTTTGCCGCCTTTGTCTCCCTAAACTCCCTAGGGAAAAACCTGTCAAGGAACATAGTCATAAACTCATCCCAACTTACGGAGGTTGCTCCAACTCCCCAACTGTCTCTCCACTAGCAAAACCATAAATAAGTGACTTCTTTCAGCTGGTAGGAGACTAAGTCTGCGCTCTCAGTTCCCATCACCCCCATGATTTGGGTGATCTTCTGGATCTCTTCCAAGAACTCATATGGGTCCTCGTCCACCTTTGACCCTAAGAATTCAAGTGGATTCATTCGGTGGAAGTCTCTTACCCTAGCCGTTGCTACGTTCCCATTCTGGGGAAGATGAGTCATCGCCTGCTGAGTAATCTTCCAGATCAAGGCCTGCGCCAACATATGAAGGGTTGCCCTGAACTCGACATGAATAACATGTTCACTCATCGGGTTCGTTGGGGCTGGTGGAGCTTGCTGGCGTCCATTACCATTTCTTCTTCCATTCACTCGTTTGGGAGGCATTATCTGTGAGCGTGTAAAGCATGAGTCAGGAGAGGAACTGTTAGAGTTTCATACTCTACGCATGATAAGAATCATGAAGAAAAGGCAACATTCCTAAAACGTATCGCAGCTTCTTCGTCATAAGTGTGGCGCGCTTCACACCCATGAAAAAGACTCTACTTAACGCGGCTTTCTCTGATACCAAGTTTGTCACGATCCGAATATAGGCCCAGATTGAAACACGGGACAAGGAACCCCGAGAGGCTCCTAGTCGATCCATGACATGACCATAGCATAACATTAACTAAACAAATAACTAACAAAATTATAACTGAGCGGAAGCTAACAGATACATAAAACATAATCTAATAAAACTCTGATACATCAATTGAATCTATTTACACAAGTCTGAAAGCCTCTACTACACTGATGAGTTGCTGGGACAAGCCCTCAGCTAACTCCTAAAGTCTAAAACTGAAAAATAAATGCAAATGGAAAACATAGATAACATCCTCGAGAGATGAGGACTCACCACAAGCAGCTGAGATGGAAATGGAGCGTATTTATTCATGCGGCTGAGGTTGGAAACTTGAATCTATATCATGAAACAATACAACATATAAAGTATGCGGTTAGCACTTGGGATGTACTAAGCATGCGGGAAGCATAAATAATTTTAAACATGCAAGTATACAAAAGGGAAGTAAACGGAATGCATTACTGAATATATAACTGGGTTGAATTACAATGACCCTGTCTGAGATGAACATAAGTATTGACATGAAGCTTTTATTTGAAAACATTTACTAAAGTAAAATCAAGTTGGTGCATAAGGGTCATGTGTTGTACATATACGGAGAACTGAAGCTATAACTAATACCATACACTATTCTAATTATCTTCTGATGATTGAGTCTAAATCCTGCTAAACTGGTTTTAACTGTAATCTGAAATGATACGGAGTTGAGCTTGATTGATATCGTAGACTAAGGGAGACATTCTCTACTATGGAGAGTCCCTAACTGATTGGGGGAAATATTCTTGGCTATGGAGAGTCTCTAACTGACTAAGGAAAATATTCTCGGCTATGGAGAGTCCCTTAATGACTAAGGGAAACCTTCTTGACTATGGAAAGTCCCCGGACTAAGGTAAACATTCTCGGCTATGGAGAGTCCCTGACTAACTAAGGGAAATATTCTCTGCTAATGAGAGTCCCTGATTGAGCTAAGGGAGACATTCTGACTGACTGAGGGGAAACATCCTCGGCTATGGACAGTCACAATAAACTAGAACATGGAGATCACTGTTTTGACATCGTTCGTTTGGTCTAAGCATTCAACTGTTTACATCATACTGAATCATTTAGAATTGATTAAGGCTACTTTTTACTAAGAACAATCCCAAAGGTCTAAAGGATCATTCTCATGCTTTTTCATCATAATTCATATCATCATAGTCCCAAATCATCATTTAAATCATACATTCTACTTTCATTAAGTACTTAATAGGATCAGATCATACTTTAAACATGTCCACAACATTTAAGTCTCGAATTCACATTATATAGAATATATTCTAGATTCATGAAAGCTCCCTAGATTCAACTCATACCCAACATATTTACATCGAAAT
>JACEIK010001157.1:218644-238523 GCA_018107945.1 Datura stramonium
ATTAAATCATATATTCTAGGTTTAAGAGAATCCATACGATATTCATATACTTTAGACATGGATACAAGTTCATGATAAGAGTATGTGAATAATTACGAAATCCCATTCGAAGTTCTAGGCTATCTCATGGTGAAAATTCTATAATCATGTATTTCCCATATTAAGTACATAATTTGAGATATTGAAAGTAATCTCATAAGCATACATGACTATTAATCATAATGGATCTTAGAATTCATAGAAGGCATAGAAGAAATCATCCATATATTGAAACTCTAGAACATGCTTTTCTAAAAATCTAGGGATTTGGGATTTAGTATAAAAATTTGGGGCACAAGAATGAAAGGATGTCCTTGTTGAAATCCCACATACCTAATTAGAAGGAATTCCCACTTGAACTTGAACCTTGAAGCCTTTGAAGAAACCCTAGGTGAATCCTTGAGTCCTAAGAGAGAGGAGGAAGAAGAGGTTGAGAGGATATTTTGAGGGAATGAGGGATTAGACTAGAAGAACCCTTAAAAATATCCCATCTAATACTCAAAATGACGTAGTCAGGAGTTAGAAGCATAGGATTTTACGAAGACACCCCTGAAAAAATGCAGGAAAAATCATTTGCCTGTCGCTACGAGGTATTCCACGAGTCATGGAGTTGACAATGACTCGTGGTGCCAAGTCATGGAGTGCACTAGAATCTTTCTCAAAAATTTCTCAAATCTACCGAAGACTGACTTCACATGTAGTTATATGACTCAACAACTCGTTACTCCTTCCATTATCACTGAAGCCCAAAAATCCTACTCCTCCTTCTCACTACTGACCTGATGAGTCGTTACTTCACTGGACGACTCTTCATGTCCACTCGTCGTCAATACTGAATCCTTGAACATCTATCCAATGATCATCACGATGGGTCATTGCCTCACCTAACGATTCGTGGTCTCTATCCATCGTCACTAAAACTTTTATGCTTGGACTTCCCCTCGACGACTCTCAGGACAACTCATGACTGGACTTAACGAGTCGTCATGTCCCTTGTCCCCTAGAGTCTTGACATTTCAGGCTGTTGCTTATGACAAGGACCCCACGACTCGTCTCCTCACCCCACGAGTCATGATGTGGGTCGTTACCTTGGAGCTATGAACAGGACCTCATTGACTAATTTCCATGAGTCTCACCACGACTCGTGGAGTCACCTAACGAGCCGTACCACGACTCGTTCTGAGGAGAAATTTTCACTTCCCTCTAAATTCTTCCTTTAAGTCCGGAGTCTTTTCTTAGAAAATTTTGGGGTGTTACATCACCTTACAAAAATGCATTGTATACATCCATCTAAAAAATATGCCAATTATGATAAGCTGCAACAACCATAATAGATCTAACAGTCACCATTTTAGCAACAGGTGAAAAAGTTTCCTTGTAGTCCAGGCCCTTCTTTTGGCTGAACCCTTTGGCCACCAACCTAGCCTTGAACCTTTCTATATCACCATTGGCCTTATATTTAATCTTAAAAACCCACTTACAACTAATAGGAGATTTATCCATAGGCAAATCAACAATATCCCAAGTATGATTATCCTCTAAAGCATGAAGTTCTTGTTGTATAGCATGTACCCATCTTGGATCAGTGGCAGCTTCCTGGTATGTATGAGGTTCTAACTCAGCAGTGTGAGCAGCTAAAATAGGCTACATATTCAGAAGCAATAGAAGCATAACTCGAATAATGAGACATAGGATAAGCATAAGAGTTGACCACATAATCACCAAACCATTTTAGAGGTGCTCTTGTCCTATAGGATTGTCTTAGAGGTATTGAGGATTGCAAGGTAGGAGAAACCACCTTAGATGAAATGTAATAGGGGAAGCCAGAAACTCCTGAGAAGGAATGGAAGAAGAAGGAATAGAAGGCTACTGTGAAGCAGTAGGAGACAAAGAACCATCAGTGAATTCCATCACAGGAAACATAGGATCATGGCTTGACTTCATCTGTTTGAAGGGAAAAATAGCTTCCTTGAAAAGAACATCTCTACTGAAGAGAAACTGCTTAGAATGCAAATCATAGAGCCTATAACCCTTTTTAGTTGTTGAATATCCCATGAATACCGTTGGTAAAACTCTAGCTACAAATTTATCCTGCCTTCTTATGTTAACAACATAGACCAAACATCCAAACACCCTTAGATGAACCAAAGAAGGTGCAGTGTTGAAAAACATTTCATAAGGGGACTTATTATGTAACACAGTAGAAGGCAATCTATTATTAACTTAATATGTAACACAATAGAAGGCAATCTATTAATAATATGTATTGCAGTGAGGACAGAGTCTCCCCAAAATTTAATAGGAATAGCAGCTTCAAATCTTAAGGCTCTTGCCACTTCTAAAATATATTTGTGTCTTCTCTCCACCACACCATTTTGTTGTGGTGTGTATACATATGTGGTTTGATGTACAGTACCTTGATGAGTAAGAAATTCATGCATGCTGAATTAAGGAATTCAGAACCATTATCAGTTCTAAGCACCTTAACATCAGCATTATATTGAGTCTTAATCATAGAAAACAAAAACTTCATCATCCAGAAAGTTTCACTCTTATGATTCATAAGAAACAACCAAGTCAATCTAGAGTAGTCATCCACCGTAATAAGAAAATACCTCTTACTATCAAATGTGGGAACTCTATAGGATCCCCAAACATCAACATGCAAAAGATCAAACACAATATTTGATTTGCTACAACTAGATACAAAAGAAAGTTTAGTTTGTATAGCTAAAGGGCATATAGGACAAACTGTGCAATTATCATCAATTACACTATATTGAAAACATCAAGCTTCTTCAATACTTCAAATGGTATGTGTCCAAGTCTCTTATTCCACACACTAAGCTTTATTTCATCCTTAGCCACAGATAGGGAAGATGTTGTGGGGAACTGAACTATGAGTTGAGACCAATGATCCTCCTGTCTGAGTAGAATCTCTAAGAATATACAATCCTTCTAACTCTCTACCAATCCCCAATACCTTGCCAGTACATAGATCCTGAAATACACATACATCAAGATAAAATGCAACCATACATTACAACTCCTTGGTTAGTTTTGACACAGAAAATAAGTTAAACTTGAAATTTGGTACATAGAGAACATCACTGATCTTTTGGCCTTCTAATATGTTCACTGATCCTTTGTGTGTAATATTAGATTTCTCTCCATTGGGCATATGCACTAAGCCAATTTTAGGAAACACACTTGAAAGTTCCAATATCTCTATTCTTGATACCAAATGATTGGATGCACCAATATCTACTACCCATAGAACTTGTTCCAATTTAGATAATAGAGATAAGGTGATACCTGTGCTAGATCCTGAAGCTCCAACAACATTGGATGTGGTCTGTGTGTCCTGCTTCTTGTTCATCATTCTCTGCAGCATCTGATATTGTTCTGGTGAGAAAATTGGTGCAAACTTGTCAGGCAATGCAGGTGACTGTAATGATGCTTCTTTTGTTACACAATGAGCTACTGATTTTGGATGATACTTCATCTTGGATCTATTGTCTACTGGACCTCCTTCAATGGGATGTCTAGGCTTGTTCTCCATCTATAACCTTTCATTTTGATAACCAACCAACTTATAACATATTTCCTTGGTATGGCCTGACCTCTTGCAGTGATCACAGTACTTATCCACCTGAAATCTCCCATTTGGATTTCATACCAACCAATAGCAGATTTCTCTAGTATGTCCTGTCTTCTTGAAATGATCACAATATTGATCAAAATTCTTAGATTTATAATTGTTGTCTGATCTATTAGCCATGAATATAGTAGGCTCATTGATTTCCAACTCTTTCACTACACTAGTCAAAGATCTTTGGCTCTCTTCTTGCACAACTAAAGCATAGATCTGGTTTAGAGTAGGCAGCGGATGCATCATAAGGATCAGAATCTCTGCTCTTGCATAAGACTCATTCAATCCCGTTAGGAATTAAAAAAGCCTGTGTTTCTAAAGATGCTTTGTGAACACTCTAGAAGTCTCACAATTACATGTTGGAGGAGGGACTAAAGCATCAAATTCATCTCATAGGTCACTAAGCTTTGAAAAATATGTTGAGACTGAGGCATTACCTTGTGTATGATAAGATATTTCCTTTTGTAAGTAAAAAGTTCTTACACTGTTTTCCTTGTCAAACTTCTCTTTCAAATTCTCCCAAACCTTATGCAAATCAAATGCATATGCGATCCCAGTCATCAACTCCTTCAAAAAAATATTCATGATCCATGATAGCACAATTGCATTGCACCTTTCCCAACGTTTAAGCAATCCACCAGTATATGCAGATCTAGAACAGCTTCCATCTATGAATCCCAGCTTATTTTTGCCAAGCAATGCAATCTTCATGTATCTGCTCCATAGAGCGTAATTCTCTATTTCTATCAGCTGTAAGGAAATTAGAGTCACTCCTGGAGTATCTGTCGGCTGCAAATACAATGGATAATTCTAATCCATCACCTGTTCCTTACGATTTGCAACTGCATCTGTCGTTGTTGTTCTATAATTTCAAATTTGAGAAAATCAATCGAACAGTACTCGATTGTTAGGATCTCCTCAGAACTCTGTGCACTTAGATCAGATACTCTGATACCATGTAAAATCTGTGAATGATCAACCTTGAATAATCGAACCAATCAACAATGGAACTCATCTCATTCATCACCATTTAAGCTTCATATTACATACAATGTGTCTCCTCCATCTTATTCAGAAAGCTGTAATAAGTAAAAATAAAGCTAGCTACTCTTCTTATATTGCTAGATAACTAACAACCTACTTTACCAACTAATTGAACTCACTAACTAATTCTATTAGGAGATTCTAACTAACTTTCCATGTCATCATAACTAACTGCCACATCATCATCCTCAACAGAAATAATTAACACATAGTTCTGAAGGTGTTAAAGCTTTGCTACGCTTGTGGGGTGGTGCAGTTTAGGTCTTATTGTTGAGATATTCAGTCAACAAAATCTCAGCACTGGATATCATTTTCACCGATTACTCTTCCTATAAAATTAGAGATTAGATTTAATGAAGGGTCATATTTGACAAGGAGAACCGTACATCAAATCAAGTTATTATTGCAATGGATATGAAAATTTTCTTTAGAAAGATAATTTGAACTTCAATGTTAGGAAGAAGATTTCCAGTCTGGTGTGAGCTACCAGAGAGATAGATATTCCCATGGCTGGAATAGGGCAGTTGCACTAAGGAAGAGAGCTAGGGATTTGATAAAGGTGATAGGATAGGATTCCAAACCTGCTTTAGTATCAAATAGGGCGCAAGCTAGGGACATTACTATATNATATGAATGAGACTTCATATATCATTAATAGAAACATCCTTAGAAGGGTGTGTTTAGTGATGAATCAAGTGAAAGGTGGAGAAGTGTGAAGAAGACGACCATATATGTACCTGCACAGTAATGAAAATTTCAACATAAATGGCAAGTATTTAAAAGTGAAGACAAGCCAAGAAAGCAGAATAGCAATAGTGAAAACTCCAAAGGTCAATACAGATCAAGGATGGGTGGACAGAACGTACAAGAGAACTAAATTATGGAGAAAAGCACTCATTGAAGCAAGCAAAATTATCTAGGTAAAGTTAGCTTTGCACAAGTAGTGGCTTTCAAAAATGGGGATCGAAGGATGTTAAAATAAATAGAATGCAAGACAAGAAAGGACAGTCTAAATAACTCAACTTGCTGAAAACATGACTGAGCTACCTGAATAGATGTTTGGTAGGGAGGATTGGCAACTTCACAACAGAAATATAGGTATTGAGATACAAAGATCGATGAATATAAGATCTTTGGAGACTGCCAACAGGTGACAAGAGTGTTGATCAAGGACATTGAATGACTTTATTTTTTGATTTCTAGTGTAGAAGTGGGAGAATCAAAAGGAATGTGTATAGAAAGAAATCTAATAGGCAGTCATTACTAGCTACGTGTCGTTAGGATCAAGAAGACTAAAACATAATATATGTGAATTTTTATTTTCTTTGACTCCTTGTACATCAACGGGATGAGAATATATTTTGAAAAGTTGGAGAATACCTCGGGAGATTTCCAATGTTAGATGACAAAATAAAAAATAGATCACACCTAAGGTGAGATTGTATATATGTAAAATTATAGACAAGAAAGGAGATTGTATCTATATTGAGGTCTAAGGCCTTCAAGTATTCATGTTAGACCCATTATTACTACGGTTTATAACAGAAGAAAGCATGATGAAAATAACGCCTAAATATAACTGTTATATTTGTTTATTACTATGTGTGTGTATTTCTAGCAGTTATTTTGTGCTCTATATGTATTAGAAAGAAGGGAAGATGGGCAACCTTTTCTGTGTAGTTTTTTCGGGCAAGGTATTCCTCGAAATATTTTGGTTGTCGGGTGTATTGTTGATCTCAGTTGCTGACCAAAGAAAGGGGCAATTATTGACACCCAAATTTGGCTCTCCACGATCTTAAATAATTTTTCAAACTTCATCAATCTAAAACAGAGTACAATAATTATTTATAAAAATTAAAAATATTTTAAAGTCAATTTTAGATGGATTTTTTCATTTCATTTGAAAAAATATACTAATATATGTTCTAATAATCTTCGTACATAATTTTAAATACATTCTATTCATTTCAAAAATTCAATTTGTTTCATAAATGAATTTTAACTAAGTGTCATCTCATTTTGTCGAAACAGATAAGTTATATTTTTAATTATTAAATAATTAATAAATTTGGCAAAAAGTAATTATTTTACTCTGTTAAGTTGAAAAGCTTCATTAATTAATTACGATAGATAATTTATATTTCAATTATATCGATTTTAATTATTTGAATTAATTTTAGTTACTTTGTATACTCAAATTAGCTACAACTATCATAGTTTTGGTCATTTTTACAACTACGAAATAGCAATTTCTTCTCCCCCATACTCGGCTCATTTTATCCTCAATTAGGCCCAAATTTTCAGAACCTTTTGAAACCAATTGTATTCTCCGACCCAACCTAATCCCCTATTTGTTAACCCCTCATCTCCTTCCAAATATTTGCGGAAAACAACTCACACTGACAACCTCATTAGACCCCAACTCACCTGCAAAACCTCATCCCCTCATCTCAAATCAGCCGGAAATCATGCTGAGAACACCAAAAATTTTGCACCTTCTGCATTGCTAGCGTAAGAAGTAGAGCTTATCTCTGTCTCCATCCCCCTCAATCAAATCCGAGCAGGTAAGAAATCTCTCCCTCTGTCAACCTTTTTCTTTCAGAAATTTTTCAAATTTTCTCTCCTTCAACTTGAGGATTCAAATTTTGAACCCCCTCCTCAAGTTTCACAGAACTCTCTTGCCCTCAATTTTCTATAAAAAGGGTCTAGGGTCATTCTTTGAAGGGATGAGGCGGCTTGAAATTAGTTAGTTGATTAGTTGAGTTTTTATCTCTGTTCACGGGATTTCCCTTCCTTAGTCATCTTCCATCATCTCAAAAGCGTTGTTCCATCTATATTTCTCATGTTTGTTTGATTTAAAGCAAGTCAATAGACTCAAAATAATTCTTCATGGACTTCTTTTGTAGCTACTACATATTGCAATATGTTCCATATTAAGGATATGATTTGAGCATTAACTAGAGTCATTTCTCCGATACTATCCTTTATAATAAGAAATTTATCATGTCATGAGAATAATTTTATTTAGTCATGTCTCCTATACTATAATGTTTATCGTGCTTTTTAAATAATCTAGATTGAGTTCTTTAGCCTAGAAAAAATATTGAATCTTACCATTTAAGCATGAAGTTTGTTTTTACCAATTATATACTTTTCAATTGTTAGATTTACGTGAATGAATTCATTCCTTGTAGTAGTTTTTCTTGGATAATCCATTTGAACTTTTAATAATATAAATTGGTGGTCTACTTCCTTTTTTTCAATTCCTACAATGATAGTAACAATGTTTTTTTGTAATGGACTAATTGTTAATACCGCCTATTAGCCGATTGCTCATATATAAAAGTATATAACCATGATTGTATCATTTTTTAGCCTATCTTTCTTATCGTTTGGTTGCGTATGTGTTAATAATGTATATAGTTTGATTCTATCTAAATCTGTATGTCGTAACTTTATTCAGTCTATAGCATATATAATTAAATGATTTGAGTCTTTTCTTCTTTTCTTCGTTTTCATCTTAGCATCAATAGCTAGTTGAGTAAAATTCTTCTGATTACATGATGCATCATCTTAATCAAATATATGAATTTAGAATGTTAGTAGTTCTTGTTTTAAGGATTTAGTCTAATAAATCTGTTGAAACTTAGTTTGCTTGAAATGCATTTTGAAGTCCTGATTTGAAACTTGCTCTAGTTTTCCACTTCTTTAGTTGATTAATACTTGGAAAGATAGAAGCGGAAAAAGGCTGTGAGAGTAAAAACTGTATTTTTCAATTCGTCGGAGTTGGACATATGTCTTGTTAAATAGTACATTAAGTTCATCTAGTTATATATGGTGTTAGCCAATTCTACATCCTTAATGTAATCCTCTTAAGTACGGGCTTAAAAGCAAGTGTTCGTGTATAGTTTATAGGTCATTCAATATGTAATATGCTGGGAATAAAACCCCCTCCCCCCATTAACAAAATTAAATGAATTACGTGTTTGTCTAAAGTTGATATTTGTCATAGGATTGAGCTTCCAAAGACAATAGTTATATCTTATGTATTTTTGGGTGTGACTTTGTGTTAATGAAGTATTATTTGAGTATCGAGTTTTTTATTGGTTAAATGTTAAATCTTTCTCTTCCCTAGTACTAATTCTTATCTTCATTTTATCTTTTAATGCAGGAACTCTTCCGAGATGAGTTTACTAGACTCCATCTTCATCTCCTGCATTACGTGTTGGGCCTCCAGTCCGGCATAATATTCAACCCAATCCAATCAGCGAGGAGATGCTCTTTTGTAGCTTAAACAATTTTAGAAGCAGAATCACAAGAGTGGCATAAAATAGCCTTGGCCTAATTGCTTTCCCTTCTTCTTCTTCTTTTATTACATTACAATTATTCTTTGTTGATTTGTAATTACATTTTTACTAACATTTTATCTTCTTCTTTTTATTACTAAACCTAGATGAATCCAAGCAGATTGCAGACCATTAGTTATTTGAAAAAATTATTTTTCGTATTTGGCAAAATAATTATGGTATTCGAGTTTCTTTTAACACACAAATAAGTTCTAAAAATAATGTCTCACTTTCAATTGTATATTTAAATTTTATTGTAAATATTGTGATTCCGTTAGAAACACCAATTTTTTTAAACACAAAGTGTTTAAAGAGACAATCTTTCCTTACAACTTGACATGAATTATAAATCAATTCACAAGTTGGATTAATAAGATAATTCAAGTATATAAAATGATTTAAGACAAAAATTGCTTTTTGAACTTATATGTTCAAACATCTTTTTATTTTAGCCACAAATTGTTCTAAAATTCGCCAGTTAACCGCATTTGCGGAATTCTCGAGGTGTCTGGCACGTTCCTCGAGAGATAACCACAACCCTTAACCAAACTCTAAATTTTTTTTATTATAAGGTTTTCTTAAAATTACCCATTTTTAAATCAATTTTCTAATTTCTTAAAATTAGTTGGCGACTTTGTCTTTCACAAAATGCGCCGAAGTTATGCGATGTTTTTGAACCCAAGTTCAAAAACGGGTCGTAACAGATGGTGACTCTACTGAGATTTATTTAGGTTCTTACTAAAAGAATTTTTCTAACATTTTTGTGGCTAACCCTTATTTATTTATCTGTTAAATCATGTTTTATCTGTTTATTTTTTTTATACACTATCATTGTATTCATGACATATTTTTGCAAAACAACATTCAATTTTATTTATCTTTAAGAGGAGTTCGCGATCCCATAACCCTTTTTCACAAATAACCTTTTTTTTTAAATGTTGGTGATTTATTGGTACGTTATACATCAATTGACTATTATATTTCCAATCCGAGTTGTCTACTTGGGTCCCAGTCTGTCACGCCCCACCTTGGAAGGCATGACGGACACCTAGTGCCCTACTGGGATTTGACTGAGCTGACTGAGCCTAAGCACTTCTAGTGTAGGGTTAATACTAACTCTGGGGTCGAGAAAACAACGGGTTATATCTCGGATGTAAACACAGCCTCCGGCCGACAAGGCCTTATAACCACCTATCAAAGAAAAACAGCTAAGTAGAAACACATAGCAACGGGGAGTCCTATGCCGGCCAACAAGGTCACCATGATGTCTAGTTATAACTGAAACTTAAATCCGATGCTAAACTAAGTTGGGGCCGATAAGGCCACTAACTATCAGCTAAACAGAGCTCTACGCGGCCAACATGCAAGATAAAACACATACGGGCCCCACACGGACAACAACAGCTAACCACAGGGAAATAAAAACAATCTACAAGCCTCTAGAAGTAATACGATGGTCGGGACAGGGCCCCAACCTACCCATAAGCTGTATAATTAGAAGAACAACCTTTTATCTACGAGCTCCGGAGGAAAGGAACCGACTCTTCTGCTAATTCAGGTTTGAGGCTAAAAGGGATCTGCTCCTCGTCTATCCGTACCTGCAGGCAAGTAATGCAGTGCCCCAAAAGGGCTTCAGTATAACATGTACCCAGTATGTAAGGCGATAGCTGAAAATAACTGAATATGAAAGATAGAACTGAAAATGACGGAAAGGAAAGGGATAAGAGTCATACCTGGGTAGCTGGATTCTCTATTGTCTAATCTATCAATAACTAAAGCAAACAAGAACCATACCTGGCCCCCATAAGCCGGTAGGTACAACCAGCAAGAACAACCCACCTGGGCTCCCATAAGCCCTAGCGAGTACACGTCAATTTATATACTCCTATCAAGGTCATAATGGGTCAACTGGTAACTATAGCCGTCCTGCCAGTTCCCTGGGTCTGCAACTGAGCTCGCTCGGCCCCAGACTGTAGCTGTGTCTGAGTCCAGTGGACTCCTAATATCTGCACCCCTGGCACTAGACTCGTCGGGGATGTGGTGCCAATACGGCGTATGTATAATAGTCCAGCCATGAAATGGACTCTATGAGGACCTGGGACCCCATCTTCGTCCCTCGCGGATGGCATGTCGCTCTTTCTAGAGCGTCGTCATCTCGACCCTGGCGGGCATCGACACAACTAATAACCCTGGGGTTGGTCATGGAGGGCTATATAGACAAATCAAACCCCAAACAAAGCGTCGAGTACTAGTCTCATCTAACAACAACAACTAATCATGATTAACGTACTTCTGATTCTCTTACTGGGATTTAGACTGAATTATAATGCTATAGAACTAACTTGCCGAAGGAATTTGCTTTAACATACCTCGTTCGCCGATTACTGATTAACTGGCGAGTTTCAACTCGTATTAAACTGTCATTCTCAACTACAATCGTATTATTAGAAGAATGAGGCTAGTTTCAATACTAAATTCGAATAAAACGATAACTTTATATATAAATGTTACTATATTTAAACTTACTAGGACACAGTTGAAAACTCGTAATTTCTCAAAAGTACAGAAGGGAGAAATGCTTACTTTAAGCCTGTGATCGTATTGACACTAGTTTGGCGCAATTTGGTCAACTTTGGCTCGGCGGGGCGACGATTCGCCGGACGAATTTTGCGAAACTAACTCAGTAGCAATGCTCTCAGCAGCCTTAAAATTCAATACCCGAAGTTAATTTGAATTCGGGCAGCATTTCATAGCGTAAACGGAAGAAAAATATTAGTTTCCTTCGTTGTTTTCCTCTCTGGCCGTGGATATATATGTAAATAATGAAATGAAAACATAGAGAGGGTAATATATATACTTGAGGCGGTGGACAGGGGTTCGTGGCACGGACCCCAATGCGCCATTTTAAGGGCATGCCACAGAGCCCAACACGGAGGGAGGGGGTCCGTGCCACGTTGCCCCTTTGGGCAGCCGGCCCGGCCTCCTCCCGCGCAGTCTCGACTCCGCACTCGTTCGACCTTCCCCCGGACCCTCTCTCGTATGTGTTACACTCTAAAAATCTTAATCAACATACAGATAGGCCGCCTAAACATTAGAAACTTACGGGGTGTAACATCCTCCCCCCTTTAGAAATGTTCGTCCTCAAATGTTTTACTTCAGCTTATAGGAACTCTAACCCTTATAACTACTTATTCTGGAAAAAATTTGGCAGAGTCTCCCCTGTAATATGGGCTATCTGAAAACCCTGAAACGCAGAAAAGTCTGATACAGTCACTTCATATAACACTATAGCAACTGTTTCTCAACAATATTGTATCTAGCTGAGCAGTATATGTAGCATACATCATAAAATAAACTGAATCATAAATGTACCTTAACTGCATGGCCTGGATAAATTTGGAACAAATGAGGATACTTGGATCTCATATCATCCTCAGCTTCCCAAGTCATCTCTTATTTATTCCTGTTCCTCTATAATACTTTAACTTAAGCGACATCCTTTGTTCTCATCCTGTGAACCTATCGATCCAATATAGCTACTGGAACCTCTTCGTAGGCCAAGTCCTCAGTAACTTGGACATCCTCAACTGGCACAACTCGGGACGGATCCCCTATACACTTTCGTAGCATCGACACATGAAAGACTGGGTGAACAAATTCTAATTCTGAAGGTAGATCTAGCTCATATGCTACCTTGCCTACTCTCAGGAGGATTCGATACGGTCCAATAAACCTTGGGCTAAGCTTGCCCTTCTTACCAAATCTCATCACGCCCTTCATCGGTGAAACCTTCAGGAATGCCCAGTCACCTACATCAAACTCTAAATTCCTCTGACGCACATCAACATAGGACTTCTGGCGGCTTTGAGCTGTTAATAGGCGTTCTCTAATAAGTTTCACCTTCTCTTCTAACTGATGAATAATATCCGACCCAATCAATCCCGATTCTCCTACCTCGAACCAACCAACTGGGGATCTGCACTTCCTTCCATAGAGCTTCATAAGGCGACATCTGAATTGCTAAATGGTAATGATTGTTGTACGCGAATTCAATAAGTGGCAAGTGCTCATCCCAGTTGCCTCCAAAGTCTAACACGCACGCCCGTAGCATGTTTTCAAGCGTATAAATTGTGCGTTCTTCTTGCCCATCTTTCTGAGGATGGAAGGTTGTACTCAAGTTAGCTTGTGTCCCCAGACCTTTCTGTAAGGATTACCAAATTTTTTCTGTGAACTATGCCCCTCTATCAAAAATAATTGATACTGGAACACCATGCAATCGTACTATTTCTCTGATATACAGTTCGGCATAGTCCTCCACTGAGAAAGTAGCTCTGACTGGCAGGAAGTGGGCTGACTTTGTCAACCTATCAACGATGACCTAGATAGAATCAAATCTACGCCTGGTACGAGGTAACCCTGTAACAAAGTCCATATTAATCGCCTCCCATTTCCACATAGGCACTGCTATTTCTTGTGTCAATCCACTAGGTTTTTAATGTTCATTCTTCACCTGCTGGCAGTTAGGACATTGTGCCAAAAATTCTTCTACCTCCTTTTTCATCCCCGACCACCAATAAATTTCTTTTATATCATGGTACATCTTCGTGGAACCTGGATGAAGAGAATAACCGGAATAATGTACCTCGCCTATAATCTGCTGGCGAAGCCCTGCCGCATCCGAAATACAAAGGTGATCCCCATATCTCAAAACTCCTTCTTCCGCTACCTTGAAATACGTTACCTCCCCTCGCTAAGCCTTATTTTTGACCTGAGCTAGGTGAGGGTCTTCATATTGCCGCTCCTTTACTTCTACCACCAATGATGATACTACAGTATCCTCAATCACTGTTCCGTTTTCTCCTGAATCTACTATACGAATGGCCAGATTGGCTAACTGATGTAATTCTTAAGCTAGTTCCCATTTTTCTGGCCTCAGGTATGCTAAGCTTCCCATGGATTTACGGCTGAGGGCATTTTCTACAATATTGGTTTTTCCTGGGTGATACAAAATATTTACATTATAGTCTTTCAGTAATTCTAACCAGCGGCGCTACCGCAGATTCAACTCTTTCTGTGTGAAGATATACTGGAGAATCTTGTGGTCAGTGAAAATATCAACATGAACGCCATACAGATAGTGCCTCCATATTTTTAAGGCGTGGACGACTGCGACTAATTCCAGGTCATGGGCGGGGTAGTTCCTTTCGTGCTTCCTTAGATGCCTTGAAGCATAAGCAATTACTTTACCATGTTGCATCAGAACATATCCTAACCCAACACCCGAAGCATCACAATACACTGCATACCCTTCTGACCCATCTGGCAAAGTTAATACGGGTGCCGATGTCAGTCTATTTTTCAGCTCCTGGAAACTCTGTTCACATGCTTTAGTCCAGCGAAATTTGGCTTCTTTCTGAGTTAACTTGGTCAAAGGCGCTGATAGAGTAGAAAACCATTCTACAAACCTCCTGTAGTAACCAGCTAATCCCAAGAAACTGCGTACCTCGGTTGGAGTTGTCGGTCTAGGCCATGTTTTTACCGCCTCAATATTCTGGGAGTCTACCTGGATACCAGCTTCTGACACAACATGACCTAGAAAGGCCACTGAATTCAGCCAAAACTCACACTTGGAAAATTTTGCATATAACTGATGATCTCTGAGAATCTGGAGCACTTTCTGCAGATGATCCCAGTGTTCTACTGCTGAGAGAGAATATACCAGAATGTCGTCAATTAACACTATCAAAAACAAGTCCATATACGGCCTAAAGATACTGTTCATCAAATCCATGAATACTGCTGGAGCATTTGTCAACCCCAAGGACATGACTAGAAATTCAAAGTGGCTATATCTGGTCCTGAAAGCGGTTTTTGGTATATCTCTCTCCCGAACTCGAATCTGATGGTACCCCGATCTTAAATCAATCTTAGAAAAACACTTCGCCCCTTGTAACTAGTCGAACAAATCATTTATTCTGGGAAGTGGATACTTATTGATAGTGATTTTATTCAGCTGCCGATAATCTATACACATACGGAGGGAATCATCCTTCTTTTGCATAAACAGAACTGGTGCACCCCACGGTGAAGTACTCAGCCTGATAAAGCCCTTATCTAGCAAATCTTTCAACTGTTCCTTTAATTCTCTGAGTTCAGCAGGAGCCATACGATACGGAGGAATAGATATAGGTTGTGTACCCGGTAATAAGTCAATTGCAAAGTCGATTTTCTGTTCCGGGGGAATACTAGGAAGCTCATCTGGGAATACATATGGAAATTTATTGACCACTAGAATAGACTGAAGAGTCAGAGATTCTGCTTGGACATCTTGAACACTGATAATATGATAAATACATCCCTTTGCTATCAATTTTCTCGCCTAAAGATAGGAAATAAACCTACCTTTCAACATAGCTGCACTACCTTTCCACTCCCGTAATACCTCCCCAGGAAACTGGAATCGGACAGTCTTGGTCCAGCATTCTAGATTGGCATAACATGGAGCTAGCCAATCTATACCCATAATTGCATCAAAATCAATCATCTCTAATTCTACCAAATCTGCTAAAGTCTGGCGACCAACGACCTCTACTGTGCACCCTTGGTAAACCCTCTTAGCTATAATGGAATCACCGACAGGGGTAGACACTGAAAAGGGTCGCCGAAGTAATTCCGGCGTGATACCAAACTTCCGAGCCACTAACGGGGTAACATAAGATAAAGTGGAACCTAGGTCTATCAAAGCATATATGGAATGAGAGCAGATGTCCAACTTACCTGTCACAATATCCGGCGACAACTCTGACTCCTATTGCCCTGGTAAAGCATATGTGCGATTTGGACCGGTACCCGAACTAGAGGCCCCTGATCTACCTCGGCCTCTGCCGGCTGGAGCTGAGGGCCTGCGCCCTACTGGAGATGCTGGGGAACGTGACCCACTGAAGATCTATCTTGTCGATCCCAATCTCCCTGACCTCGAGCCGGACAGTCCCTCATCTGATGACCCTCTTGTCCACATGCATAACATGCCGTAGAACCATACCTGCATGCCCCATAATGACGTCGGCTGCAAATAGGTCAAAGTGGTATAGTAAATCTGCTCTGCTCCAACCCCCTCTGTTGTTGTGATCCTGCTGACTATGAACTCTCGTCGGTCCCTGGATGTCCCCGACGACCAAACCTGCTCCCTTGCTGCTGTTGTGAAGGTGGGGGTTTGGGTGGCCTGTCTGCTAATCATGATCTAGGTCCACCCTGGGTTTCTGTCTGTATATCACTGGGTCTAGTCCTGCAGCGCTGCTCCTGACTTTCCCTCTTTATCGTTCGCTGCCACTGCTTGATTCCCTCAATACTTTGGGAAAATTCCTGACACGAGAAATGTCCATGTCCTCTCACAAGGTAGCCGTGATACAGGTCTCCACGTATTCTGGATTCATCCCCATAATGAACCGGTGCACCCTGGTTGGCATAGTATCTACAAAGGCCGGTGCATATCGGGCCAATGAATCAAACCTCATAGCGTATTCTGGAATAAGCATTGAACCTTGCTCCAGGTGAAAAAATTGATCCACCTTGGCCTGGCGAATCTCCCATGGAAGATAGTGATCTAAAAAGGCCTCTAAGATGCTGGGCCAAGTCAGAGGCGGAACATCTCTGCCTCGAGATCTTTCCCAACTTTCGCACTATAATATTGCAATGTCCCGCAACCGAAACACTGCTGACTCCACTTATTCTGTAGGGGTGGCATGCATTACCATGAAAATTCACTGCAACTGGTCCAGAAAATCCTAAGGGTCCTCATCCCAATCTATCCCTGTGAATTGTGGGGGACTCAGTGCAAGGAACTCAAGGACCCTCGAGCTACCAGACCCTCCTAAAGACTCTACAACTACAGGTACCACGGGCTGATGCTGTGTGGCCATCATCTGAGCTAACATAACAACAGCGTTCCTAACCTTCTGATCAGATGGTATCGGTATAGATATTGCTGGAGGGGGTGCCGACACATTTGCCGCTCCGAGCAGCTCTTGGCATGGTGGAGAATGCTGGGCAGATTGAGATGAAACTTCCCTGTCGCCCTCAGATCGGGCTGTCTCTGACTGGGGCACCCTGCTAGTGCCCTCTCCTGCTGCTACGTCCAATCTCCTACCAGTCTTAGGGTGTCGCGAGTCTGCCATTTCTTTGTAGATAAAAGAATATGGTAAGCTTAGGGACTCAATCCTATACTGTACAACTCTGTAGCACGATGGATAAGAAGAAAGAGTAATCATCCTATCATGCCTCGCAGCCTCCTGCCTATAGAATGTGATGCATAACACATTCATAGACAAGACTCTACTTAGCACGGCTTGCAGACTCCCTAGGATACAACCTTCTCTAATACCAAGTTTGTCACGCCCTACCTTGGGAGGCTTGACGGACACCTGGTGCCCTACTGGGATTTGACTGAGCTGACTGAGCCTAAGCACTTCCAGTGAAGGGTTAATACTAACTATGGGGTCGAGAAAACAATGGGCTATATCTCAGTTGTAAACACAGCCCCCGACCGACAAGGCCTTATATCCATTTGTCAAAGAAAAACAGCTAACCAGAAACACATAGCAATGGGGAGTCCTATGCGGGCCGACAAGGACACCATGATGTCTAGTTATAACTGAAACTTAAATCCGATGCTAAACTAAGTTGTGGCCGACAAGGCCGCTAACTATCCTCTAAACAGGGCCTCACGTGGCCAACATTCAAGATAAAACACATACGGGCCCCACACGGCCAACAACAGCTAACCATAGGAAAATAAAAACAATCTACAAGCCTCTAGAAGTAATACGATGGTTGGGACAGGGCCCCGACCTACCCATAAGTTGTACAATCAAAAGAACAACCTTTTATCTACGAGCTCCGGAGGAAAGGAGCCGACTCTTCTGCAAATTCAGGCTGGAGGCTAAGAGGGATCTGCTCCTCATCTATCCAAACCTGCAGGCAAGTAATGCAGCACCCCAAAAGGGCGTCAGTACAACATGTACCGATTATGTAAGGCGATAGCTGAAAATAACTGAATATGAAAGATAGAACTGAAAATGATGGAAAGGAAAGGGATAAGAGTCATACCTGGGTAGATGGATTCTCTATTGTCTAATTTATCAATAACTAAAGCAAACAAGAACCTTACCTAGCCCCCACAAGCCGGTAGGGACAACCAGCACAGAACAACCCACTTGGGGCTCCCATAAGCCCTGGTGAGTACACGTCAATCTATATACCCCTATCAAGGTCATAATGGGTCAACTGGTAACTATAGCCGTCCTTCCAGTCCCCTGGGTCTGCAACTGAGCCCGCTCGGCCCCTGACTGTAGTTGTGTCTGAGTCTAGTGGACTCCTGATATCTGCACCCCGGGCACCAAGCTCGTCGGGGGTGTGTGCGAATACGGCGTATGTACAATAGTTCAGCCATGGAATGGACTCTATAAGGACCTGGGACCCCATCTTCGTCCCTCATGGACGGCATGCCGCTCTTTCTGGAGCGATGTCATCTCACCCCTAGCAGGCATCGACACAGCTAATAACCCTAGGGTTGGTCATGGAGGGCTATATAGACAAATCAAACCCCAAACAAAGCGTCGAGTACTAGTCTCATCTAACAACAGCAACTAATCATGATTAACGTACTTCTGATTCTCTTACTGGGATTTAGATTGAATTATAATGCTATAGAACTAACTCGCCGAAGGAATTTGCCTTAACATACCTCATTCGTCGATTACTGATTAACTGGCGAGTTTCAGCTCGTATTCAACTGCTCTTCTTAACTGCAATCGTATTATTAGAAGAATGAGGCTAGTTTCAATACTAAATTCGAAGAAAATGATAACTTTATATATAAATGTTACTATATTTCAACTTAACGGGACACGGTTGAAAACTCATAATTTCTTGGAAGTCTAGAAGGGAGAAATGCTTACTTTAAGCCTGTGATCGTATTGATACTAGTTTGGCGCAATTTGGACAACTTTGGCTCGGCGGGACGACAATTCGCCGGGTGAATTTCATGAAACTACTCCGTAGCAATTCTCTCAGCAGCCTTAAAATTCAATACCCGAGTTAATTTGAATTCGGGTAGCGTTTCGTAGCGTAAACGGAAGAAAAATATTAGTTTCCTTCATTGTTTTCCTCTCTGGCCGTGGATATACACATAAATAATGAAATGAAAACATAGGGAGGGTCATATATATACTTGAGGTGGTGGACAGGGGTCCGTGGCACGGAGCCCAACGCGGAGGGAGGGGGTTCGTGCCATGTTGCCCCTTTGGGCAGCCGGCCCGGCCTCCCCCATGCAGTCCCGACTCTGCACTTGTTCGATCTCTCCTCGGGCCCTCTCTCGTACGTCTTACACTCTAAAACTCTTAACCAACATACAGATAGACTGTCTAAACATTAGAAACTTATGGGGTGTAACACAGTCTCTTTTCAAAAGTCAGATTTAGTTAACCTATAGTAGAGTGAAACCAAAACCCACTTTAGCACATTGACGTAAGTTGGATTAACATCTAAGGTGTATTAAGTCCATTAGTAGTGGACTACCCTATTGTCTAATGGTCGATGATCCAAAAACAATCATCCAACTATTTGATTATTTGAAGGATATGTATGCTGAGTTGTACGAATTGTTGTTCTTCGGGGTTGCGATTTTCTTTTAATAGTTTTTTTTAATTGTAATCGAAGGAATATTTTTCATCCAAAAGGTATTCAAAAAGATCAAGAAATATAAGAATGAAGAAGCTCTCATGAAGACTTAGTTTAGGAG
>JACEIK010001157.1:258012-314061 GCA_018107945.1 Datura stramonium
TATATCTTATACTAGAGTTAAGGACAATCTTCGACTAGATTTCGAGGGGTGCCTAACACCTTCCCCTAAGAGTAAATAAAATCCTTACCTAGAATTTCGACGGTTTTTCGCAGACCAAAACAGAGTTTTACATTTTATAAATGTTTTACCCAATGTTTTTCCTAAAACCTAGGTGGCGACTCTAAACCTTTTTAAACCAGGTAGAAGAGCCAGACGTTGCAAACATATTTTGACCTACTCAAAATGAGGGCGCGACAATGGTTATCTTTCCGTTGTAATCGCATCTTATTGTTTTATTTTCTTTGTGATCGCACTTTTGTTTGTATTATGAACTACGTTTAACCTAATTTCCTTGATGGGATACGTGGGTGGCCACATCGGCTTCGATCATGTTACTAGAAAAATATCAGCTTTTCTTTATATTGAAACTATGTTTGACCTGATTCCTGCTTCAACAGGATACGTAGGCTCCATACCGGCTCGGTCATATTCCCTGTAAATTTTCCATTTCCCCTACTTATCCTCTTACTTTATCTATAGTTCATTCATTTTAATTCTATATGATTTTAATATTTTTCTAAATTTTCAGGTGAAGTTGTTAGGCGAAACGACTTAGATTATGAGACGTTATCCGGACCATTGCATCAAATCATTATAAGCCAAGCGACTTCATCTCCAACTATACCCTCTATTAAATTCGTTATCTTTTTTTATTCCAGGAGTGCTTTATTACGTTAATAACATTTGCACTTGAACTTGCAGGTGAAGCTAGTCAAATTTTGCTTCCATAGCAAGAATTGAGGTAATTGCTAAGGGATTATTTCAAAGTTGAAGAATCAAGCCAGAGAATCGCCAGACATAGGGCATGCCAAGCCCTTTAAGATATTATTACAAACATGAAAGATTCCAAGCACCAAGAATTCAGTCCAACAAATCGTCTCTTATCTTTTCCGCTTTTTACGAATCTAACCCTCTTTTATCTCAAAGTCCATTCTCTTCAATTCTATTAGTTTACGGTCCGAACTATTTTTGACATGATTCTTGCTCCAACGAGATATGTAGGCAATCCTATATAAGGGTTCAGTCTTTCCATTCTTTCAAACTATAGACCCTCAAAGGAAACTAAGGCATATTTTGAATCAATTAAACCTTCATTCTTTTGCAAACTATTTCAGTTAAGTACCCCTGGACTGAAAATCGAGACAACTTTTTGAAATAGTTCAACGACTTCAAAAATTCTTCATTCGAAAACATCCTTTATCAACACAAATTTTTGTTTGACTTCATTCGACCGTTCAAATCCTTCAATCAATTTCATAATCTCTATCAACTTATCTTTCTAGAATCGTACACTCTCTATGACTACCAGAATTTCATGACATTTTAATGGTTCAACATAGATCGATTGTTTTTCAAACTAAGAATTTTTTTGTGAGTGCAGGATTAGAAATATGTTATTTGGGTCATCCACCTTTCAGGGAGACAAGTTGGAACGACACTTTATTTGAAGTAATATATTTATTATATTGGAGTCATCCTCTTCCAAAGAGACATATCAGACTGTCACTTTGTTCAAGAGTAACATATTATATTGTATTGGAACGCCACCTCCTTCAGCGTGGCATATTATATTATGTTGGATCATCACCTTCTTCAGTGTGGCATATTACATTATGTTGGAGTGTCACCTCCTTCAGCATGACATATTAAATTATATTGGAGCGTCACCTCCTTCAGCGTGATATATTATATTATATTGGAGCATCACCTCCTTTAACGTGACACATTATATTATATTGGATTTTCATCTCCTTCAGCGTGGCATATTATATTATGCTGGATCATCACCTCCTTCAGCGTGATATATTATATTTTATCAAAATGTCACCTCCTTCAGCGTGACATTATATTAGATCGTCACCTCCTTCAGTGTGACATATTATGGAACGCCACCTCCTTCAATATGACATGACATCAAAGTAACGACCATATATAAACACAGGCATCATCATACATGTCCACTTTTTTAAATATCTGAGACATTGCAAGGGACATTATCAATCAGTCAAAACATCATAAAGACAGTACCACCATAATTATATTTATATTGACAAATTTATCTCAGATTTTGTAGCATAAGTGTAAACTATGCCAAAAAGAACGCACACAATGTGGTACTTTTCTTAACAACGAACTAGGGCAAATTGCCGAAGAGGGGCTCAAACTCTTCAGGTGAGAGTCGAGGATCACCTTTCACCATATTCGAACCACACCTCTGTAAGAAGGAATGTGGGTTTTGCATCCAGTGTAAACTCAGAATCCACACTGAACACCATCAGTCTTTACTCCAAATTCAGGTGACGAGGTTTGGAAATTATGTCCATGTAGAGACTTAATTATGCATGTGAAGTATGCCACATTTATAGTTAAAAAATTGCAAGCCTCTTTTCCGGACTCAGACTATACTTGTCACCTATTTGGAACTATAAAGGTTATTTCTGCATAAGCAATACCCTTTCAACCGATTGTGTCGAACTACATATGGTTTGAATTCTCATGCAACCATGTAGCAAATCTGATACTGGGGTCCGACCATGATTCCTCATATTTTATATTTTTTTTATTTTCAAGAGATGAATTAGTGGTCGGACAAAATTGAATTTGTCAATTTTCTTTGCTTAGACCTTCTTTCATCATCCCTGACCAAAGAAAGTGGCAGTTGTTGACACCCAATTTTGGCTCTCCATGATCTTAAATAATTTTTCAAGCTTCTTTAATCGCAAATAGAGTAGAATAATTATTTATAAAAATCAAAAATATTTTTTAAGTTAATTTTAGATAGATTTTGCCATTTCATTTGACAGAATACACTAATATATATTCTAATAATCTTAGTACATAATTTTAAATACATTCCATCCATTTCAAAAATTCAAGTTGTCTCATAAATGAATTTTAACTAAGTATCATCTCATTTTGTCGAAACAGGTAGTTACATTCTTAATTATTAAATAATTAATTCATTCATCAAAAAGTAATTATTTTACTCTGTGAAGTTGAAAAGCTTGATTAATTAATTACGATAGTTAATTTATCTAAAATTTTATTTTAATTATATTGATTTTAATTATTTGAGTCAATTTAGTTACTTTGTATATTTAAAACAGCTACAACTATCATAGTTTTGGCCATTTTTGCAACTAAGAAATAACAATTTATTCTCCCTCATACTCAGCTCATTTTACCCTCAGTTAGGCCCAAATTTTCGGAACCTTCTGAAACCAATTGTATTCTCCGACCCAGCCCAATCCCCTCTCTGCTAATCCCTCATCTCCTTCCTAATTTATGCGGGGACCAACTCACACTGACAACCCCAACTCACCTGCAAAATCTTATCCCCTCATCTCAAATCAGTCAGAAACCACATTGAGAACACTGAAAATCTCGCAGCTTCTGCATTGCCAGCGTGAGAAGTAGAGCTTATCTCTGTCTCCATCTCCCTCAATCAAATCTGAGTAGGTAAGCAGTCCCTCATTCGGTAAACTTTTTTTTTTTCCAGAAATTTTTCAAATTGTCTCTCCTTCTTCACTCAATCGGTCACTTCAAACTTGAGGATTCAAATTTTGAACCCTCTCCTCAAGTTTCACAGAACTCTCTTGCCCTCAATTTTCTATAAAAAGGGATTTGGGTCATTCCTTGAAGGGATGAAGGGGCTTGGACCACAAAAATATTTTTTTAAGCCTTTGATTATTCCGCTAAAAATTAAGAGCTTTTCTCCTAAAAGCTGAGTTCTCGAATCGTCAGAATAAGTATACCTTTTTTTTTTCTTTTTGTGCATTGGAGTGTCAGTGGTGAAGCACCTCCTCGACTAAACGCCTTTAGCTCGCTGCGTAGTAAGAAATTGAATTATGTTGTTTGCATTTGGTTCTCTGTGAAATTTTATGTAAGTATGTTTATTTTTAGTTTCAGCGTATTTTTTTAGTTTTAGAAAGTTTTCTTTTAGTTTAATTTTGATGTATCCCTCATCTTTGTTTTCCTTTAATTAGTGAATCTTGTGAGTTCTTTCTATTTAAGATATTATAGAATATTGTTAAGTTCTTTTCTTTTTCTTTTGATCAAATGTGTATTTCAAAATCATAAGTCTTGCTAAAAGATAACGGTGATAGACATGAGTCTTGTAATATGTTACATTCCATTATTTTTCTAGAGTACATATGGAACTTAATAAGCTCGATGAGCGTACTAGCTACTGGAATTGATGTCGAATCCATGGTGGATTAAATATAAGTTTCAGCTCTTTCTTCATAAATCCTTTCCTCTAAGTGTTTAAAGTCTAGTTAGTTCCTTAACAATAATTAACTCATGGGTTTTGTATGATTTTCTTTCTTCTACGTAGTCATTCTCTTTGGGTGTTTAAAGCATCTAACGTATCTCTAAGTCACCTCCATGTGTTATCTAAATTAATTTTTCCAGTGTTCTTGTAGTGTATTTCTTCTTGACAAGAGGTAATTCTCCTTTTATCTTTATATTTTCCGGCGCTATATCATGTTCGCTTCAATTTCCACGTAAAATTGGTTAGTTGATTAGTTGAATTTTTATCTCTGTTCACGGGATTTCCCTTCCCAAGTCGTCTTCCATCTGCTCAAAAGTGTTGTTCCATCTATATTTCTCATGTTTGTATGATTTAAAGAAAGTCAGTAGACTCAAAATAATTCTTCATGGACTTGTTTTGTAGTTACTACATATTGCAATATGTTCAATATTAAGGATATGATTTGAGCATTAACTAGAGTCATTTCTCCTATACTATCCTTTATAATAAGAAATTTATTATGTCTTGAAAATAACTTTAATTAGCCATGTCTCCTATAATATAATGTTTATCATGCTTTGTAAATAATCTGAATTGAGGTCTTTAGCCTAGCAAAAATGTTGAATCTTACTCTTTAAGCATGAAGTTTGCATCATACCAATTATATACTTTTCAAATGTCAGATTTACGTAAATGGATTCCTTCCTTGTAGTAGTTTTTCTTGGATAATCCATTTGAACTTCTAAAAATATAAATTGATGTTCTACTTCCTTGTTTCAATTCCTACAATGATAGTAACAATATTTTTTTAAGTAATATGGACTAGTTGTTAATACTGTCTATTAGTCGATTGCTCATATATAAAAGTATATAACCACGACTGTATCATTTTTGTTTTAGCCTATCTTTCTTATCGTGTGGTTGCATATGTGTTCATAATGTATGTATTTTGATTTTATCTAAATCTGTATGCCATAACTTTATTTAGTCTATAACATATATAATTAAATGATTTGAGTCTTTGCTTATTTTCTTCGTTTTCATCTTAGCATCAATAGGTAGTTGAGTAAAATTCTTCTGATTACATGATGCATCATCTTAATCAAATACATGAATTTGGAATGTTAGTAGCTCTTGGTTTAAGGATTTAGTCTAATAAATCAGTCGAAACTTAGTTCATTTGAAATGCATTTTAAAGTCCTGATTTGAAACTTGCTCTAGTTTTTCACTTCTTTAGTTGATTAATACTTGGTAAGATGGAAGCGGAAATAGGCTGTGAGAGTAAAAACTGAATTTTTTCAATTTGTCGGAGTTGGACATATGCCTTGTTAAATAGTACATTAAGTTCATCTAGTTATATATGGTGTAGCCAATTCTACATCCTTAAAAGTAAGCCTCTTAAGCATAGGGTTAAAAGCAAGTGTTGGTGTATCATTTATAGGTCATTCAATAGGCAATATGCTGGGAATAAAACCCCCTTCCTCTTTTAACACAATTAAATAAATTACGTGTTTGTCTAAAGTTGACATTTATCATAGGATTGAGCTTCTAAAGACAGTAGTTATATATTATGTATTTTTTGGTGTGACTTTGTGTTAATGAAGTATTATTTGAGTATTGAGTTTTTATTTTGGTTAAATGTTAAATCTTTCTCTTTCCTAGCACTAACCCTTATCTTTATTTTATCTTTCAATGCACGAACTTTTCCGAGATGAGTTTACTTGACTCCATCTTCATCTCTTGCATTACGTGTTGGGCCTTCGGTCCGGCATAATATTCAACTCAATCCAATCAGCGAGGAGATGCTCTTTTGTAGCTTAAACAATTGCTGTAGTAGAATCACAAGAGTGGCAGAAAATAGCCTTGGGCCTAATTGCTTTCCCTTCTTCTTCTCTTTCTTCTTCTTTTATTATATTACAACTATTCTTTGTTGAGTTGTTATGACATTTTTACTAACATTTTATCTTTTTATTTTTTGATTACTAAACCTAGATGAATTCAAGCAGATTGCGGACCATTAGTTGTTTGGAAAAATTATTTTTCGTATTTGACAAAATAATTATGGTATTCGAATTTCTTTTAAACACACAAATAAGTTCTAAAAATAAAGTCTCACTTTCTTAAAATTATCTCTTTTTAAATTGGTTTTCTAATTTTTTAAAATTTGTTGGCGAATTTGTGTCTTTCACAAAATTAGCTGAAATTATGCGACGTCTTTAAATGCAGGTTCGAAAACGGGTGGTAACAGACTTAATATTCTCATGGCAAACTTTTGCAAGGTTGGAGTTTGGATGTCAAATAGTGACCACCATTCAACTATAGAAAAATAAATTTAAAGGTTAATAAGTCAAATAACTTAGAGTAATTTTCATAAACAGCGCTACATAGTAAAATAATTACATAAAATAACTAAAATAACATGATTTATTAAAATTATAGAATATAACATGTTTTTCTATTTTTCTGATACAATTTACTATAATCATTATGACTGTATTCAAATTTCAAACCCCGCAATACTTCCTGACTGCGCCGTTGTTTTTTTTAAAAGTAAGTTGCATATTTAATAGAGTAAATTACTCTTTTATGATCTGGACGCTTTTTGTTTTTTTAAAATTTTAAATTGAAATTTCACATTTGTGTAATTTCTAAATATGAAATTACAGATTTTGGAGAACTTTCTTTTCTTTGGGTGTATCATCGCAGATTTGGAAAATTTCAAATTTGTACTAATACATGTATCAAAACTCATTTAAATGAAAGCTATTGCCACTAGAAATATTAATACATGCTAATAAGCATAAAAATTTGATATATATACAAATATACTACATAAACACAAGATTTACGCTTATACTAATTTTTTTTAAAAATACACAATCAAAAAATCTATAATTTGGAAATTTATAACATTAAGTATTTTTATAAATGATACATTGTCATATATTGATGAACATTAATGGAAAATTTTCAATTTGTAATTTATTAAGATCAACATCATACATGACAACAAAGCTAATACCAAGAAAATTTTCTATATTGATACACAAAGTAATTATCACTTCAAAATATTGATACACACTAATAATAAATTGGTACAAAGGTATTGATACACAAAATAATATATTGGTACATAATACCTCCGAATTATCAAAAAATTGATACTGATACATATCACCCCGCCATTGATATACAAAGACAAAAAGTCAAAAATTGCAAAGTGTATCAATTCAATATTGATACATATAGACAAAAGTTTGAGAAATCCTAAGAATATTATTGCTATTAAAATCTTCTCTGTTTCGATTTCTCCTTAAATCTTAGTTTATTACTGTCACGGTGCTTGAGCTCTCGACCTCAAGAGTGATGTATTTTCCAAGGAGTGTCTTAACAAAGATCCAGATCGGGGCAGATGAAGCACACAACTATCACAACTTCACTCAAAGATCGTAATAAAAGTGACAAAAACAAGCAAATTTCTAGAAAATAAGAAAGTGTCACGCCCCACTCGGGGGTATGACTAGCACCCGGTGCCCTAGAAGGACTGACTACTAATCGGTGGGCCTAGGCACATCCGGTGCTCGACTAGCTCTATCTCAGTTCCTGGAAACAAAGGGCTATATAAGACCCACAAACACAAACTCCCTTCGAACACCAACCGGGCCTATAGCCACCGCGAAAGCATCAACAAATACTGTTAAACATCTAAACACTCAAGGAACCTATGCGGGCCGACAAGGCCACCATGTCAGCCTAGTATCTCGAGACTCAACAAAGGGAATATCAAAAGCTACGTGACCTATGAAGGCTCACTACTGCTGCTATGGCCCCACATGGCCAACATAAAAACAAGAAATACTAAACAATTCATAACTAACCGAACGGCCTCACACGACCGGCTTAACTACTACAAAGGAGATAATTCAACAATTCGCAAGCTCTCTATGAGCAAATAATAGAAATGACGGATAGGGCTCACCTACCCATACCGTACATCAAAAGGAAAAGAGCTACACTGGGAATCGCACTCCTGTGATGATAGGAGCCGATGACTCTATAGTCGGACGGGAACTACGAGGACGCTCTCCTCGCCTACGAAGTACTCGCACAGTAATGCACATTTCCATCAAGGCCATGCATTGGCTGGTAATTTGAGGGCGCAAAGCAATCAAATAATATAACCGAAAATAATAACATAACTAGGGCAACTGTGATAGCAGAGATAACCGAACTGAGAAGCCGGTATGAATTGAATCATGTTCGTACCGATAAGGCGTAGGCGTACTCCGTAGACGCGACTCGCTCATTGCCTAGTAGCTAGTATATAGCACATAAATAGATATACAAGTAGCAAGCAAGAGCCAACCCCCATAAGCCGATGACCAAAGCAAGCAAACAATCTATATACCCTACCCGGTCAAACTAACCAAAAATAAGTCACTCCACTCGCCTACGCTCACTAGAGCTCCTCTATCGCCCCCCTTGGCTCCCACCAGCCTCGTCTCCGATATAAAAAAGACCGCAGTTCGAGTCCAGGACTCTGTACAAAGGTTCCAATGATAAACTGCCTCTAACACTCAACAAAGGCTACTCAAACAGTAGACTCGACTTGGTCTCCTAACACTCAACGTAAATAATCAGACCGACAAGCATTCTCGACACATACCAATGTATCGCCGGTACGTAATGCCGACTGACCGATATGGGGAAAGCTTCATCCCATCTTCGTCTGCCGGGATCTGCACGCCACCTCTGGAGGACGTAAAACCCACCCGCTCGCTGGGCTACACGATTACCAACCTGTGGGCTACGAGGACGCTCAAAAGGGGCCTCACGCCATTAATGTCTCAACAAACAAATAACACATATAAATAGCAAGCATGTATAACCAAAAGACTATCCGAAATCTCGATTTTATTCTGATCTCTCTTTGTACTATACCGATTCTTTTTAATCGACATCGTAATCTTTATTTATCTGCTTTGGCTAATTCGTAGCCAGGATACTATCTCGCTCGAATGGCTAATCTCGTAGCCAATATCTCATCCGGTTCAATGGCTAGTCTGTGTTAAAACCTGTCCCAATGGCTAGTCTCGCAGCTATAATACCGTCTCGTTCATCTCGATTTTACTTTACTAACTTTATTCGAAATCTCAGATTCTTTTATTCTACAACATGCTTGCTAATCATACAATAGGGTTATGTATGTAACTCGAATGCTAACCGCCTAAGACATGCTTTACTAATTTAATCGAGTACGATATGGCAACGCAAAACCGCATTTACTAAACTTAATACTCAACATTCAACTCCGAGAACTCAAATACGGAGTTTACTATGATTTATACGGTAAGGCCGCTAACTTGCCAAGAAACTACTTCACATACCCAACCTCGAGTTATCTCGACTCCGCCTCTGACGAGGCCTCGGCCGGCATCTGCCTATTTCTCCTAACCGGGATTCATATACACGCCAATTAGTACTAAATACAACACTATTCTCAAGGACGACGTCACTTTCGATATAATTATCGTCTAAACTTAGGCTTATCAAAGACGGTTGAAAACTTGCTATTTTTCAGAGTCCGTAAGAGAGAAGTATTCACTTTACGACTAAGAGCACATAGACACTAGTTTGGAGCAATTCTACTTGCCTTAGTCCGGTAGCTCGGGACGACTGGCCTATGTATTTCGCGAAACAAATCCGTAGGAATGCTCTACGTTTAAATACCTCGGCAATTCGAGGTTAATTTAGATTTGGACCACATTTAACAAATAGACCGAAAGGAAATTATCACTTTTCGTACTCGTTCGCAAACTTTCGAGAAATTATTTGATATCTAAATGACTTAAACCGGGTTGGGGCTTATATAATGGACACTATAAATCGTATCTGGGAATGCGATTTATAAGTCGCATTTTTGTCTTGCGACGCGCCGACTTGGCGCTTGTCCGATCTTTCCTCGGCCTTTCTTTTCTAGCATGTGTATGGCTTTCAAAATACTCTTAACCAACACGCGAATAAAGCCATCTATGTGCCTAGAATTTTCTGTGTAACATTCTCCTTAAGAAATATCTGGTCTTCTAATGAAAACTGCTATATAAAGGAACTTCAACTTACTCAACTTCTATTTTTTTTATTTCTAGAAAATTTCGCGTAGTTTCCGTAATATGGACTATCCCAAAACCCGAAATACGTAAAAGTACAATACAGTACTTCGCATTGGGTCATTATAGGATTCATTTGATAGCTAAACATCAATCTTTCTAATTTATACATAAACAACTGTAAGGTACGTATAGGTAACAATACCGACATACCCGCGCTCGACTAGGCTCGGAGTAAATGAGATATCTAGCTTACACCGCTCCGCTTCCCATGTCATCTCCTCTCGGCTCGGTTACGCCATAATACTTTGACAGATGCAATATCTTTAGTTCTCAATCCGCTAATCAATCTGCCTAGGATAGCTATTGGAACCTCTTCAGAGGCGCCTCTTCTCGTAACCCGGATATCCCGGACTCGGGACTCAAGCTCTCGGATCTGCCCCTAAGCATTTCTCAAAGATGGATACATGAAAGACCTAGGGGTGAATGTATTCTAACTCTCCGGAGGTGCTCAACTCATACGCCACTTGGCCTATTCTTCACGAACTGGACATAAGGCCCAACAAACCTTGGATTGAGCTTACCTTTCTTGTCAATCTCATCACCCTTTCATCTGGAGACACTTTCAAAAATACCCAATCATCAGATCGACTCTAGGCTTCGCGTCACATCCGCATATGACTTCCGCGCGCCCGTGCGCCGCAGGCGTTCTCCGATAAGTTTACCTTTTCCTCTCGATCACAACAATGTCCTGTCTAATCATGGCCGATTCCCCTATTTCAAACCACCAACCGGCGATATGCATTTTTGCCCGTATAAAGCCTCAAAGGCGCCCATCCGAATAGCCGAGTGATACCAAGTATTATAAGCAAACCCGATTAGCAAATGCTCATCCGTACTACCACTGTAATCTATACTGTGTTCTTCCAGCCATGTCTTCGAGCGTTTGAATGGTGCGTTCACTCTGGCCCATCCTGTCTGAGGGTGGAATGCGTACTCAAATTAACTCGCGACCTGCACCTCTCGAAACGACCGCCAACTAGCCGCAACCTGTGCTCCTCCGTCCGAAATAATGGATACCTGTACTCCATGCAATCTCACTATTTCTCGGATATGCGCCGGCATAATCTTCGGCCGAGAAAGTAGTTCCCACTGGGTGAAATGAGCCGATTTATCAATCTGCTCACTATCCCCCATATAGAGTCGTGTCTATGTCTAGTACGGTAATTCCCGCCAAAATCTATATTCACTGTCTTCCCATTTCCAGAGGCACAAATGGCGTCCCGAGTTAACCCGCCCGGTTTCCGTGTTCTGCTTTCTCACCTAAGGCGCTAGGACATCGTGGGCTACAAATCTTAATTTTTTCACCACAAATTTAGTTTTCTTGATATCATGGCATACTACGCATTGGTGGAGAGAATAGCTGGCGCAATGTACCTCATTCATAATCCGTTGGCGGAGGCCTGAAACATCCTGGAAATACGAGGCGGCCTTTACATAACAAAGACTTCCGTCCTCGCTTATCCGGGGTAACCGCGCTTTACCTTACACAATTCTGTCCTGAGCCGATCGTTTCGGCATCCTATATTGCCGCCTTTACTTTCACAACTAATGACAACACGACGTTGTTCGAATTACCGCTATGCTGTCTTTCATTTCACGAACGGCTAAATGACCAATTGGGGTATTTCTCGGGATAGACCTCGCTGTTCGCCACAAGTACGCCAAACTCCTAACGGATTTGTGTGCCAAGTGGCGTCGTTACTTCATTTTCTTCTTGACTCGACACAATATGTATCATATTTAGAGAGCTGGCATGGTAATTGACGTTATAACGCTTATCACACGGGAGAAACTGATATGTAATCTGCACCAGAGGCTAGAGCTGAATGGTCGCCGCCGTATGCTAAGGCTACTCTGTTGTTGTATAACTCGAACGACCGTCTGCGCACTCGTGCCTTTATCCGATCGAGATCCTTATTGATCATGATCTCTAATGATCTCGGCCGTGCAACCTTGCATAACCGAATAGCCGGTTGAATGACCCGAATGTGGCATTAGTCTAATGAATGCCCAAAATGTTCCACTCGAGCATCAAGAGTTCATGCATAACTGCTGGAGTCAGTGGGAAACTAACGCTTTGTTATTCTACTAACAACCGTAAAGCCGGGCTAATCGTACTTTACTCCCAAAGCGATCAATCTCGTGATTCACGGGGGAGTCTACTAATCTCTTGGTCTTAGTAAACTACCGTGGCTAGCGTAGTACCACCACCCTTACGCCTCGTATCCACTTGGATTTATACCTATCTCCGGGAAATTCCCTGGCCTTATGAGATATTCCTTGTAAAGACTCGGCCTTCGCTTAGGGCTCAGATTCAATACCTTACAAGAACCAAATGAAGTACTAGTCTCGTCACCGACTACCGATGTGGACCCTTCCTCGGGGTACCCACTAGTTTGCCCGATCGATGGCCGGGCCGACTTGCGAGGTGTTTCACGAATAACCCAGTTTGACTAAGGCCACTCTCCCTACAAGGTCGGGAAAAATGATGTACCACCACTCAAGATAATCGGAATAATTCCGTATTGCTAATCTCTCGATGGGTGCCTATTCAGTCTCTAACTGCCCTGCACATGACATCAAGTATTTCATCTCTAGGGATGTTTCGTTAATACATGTGGCCAGCTAGTCGTTAGACCGTCTAACCGCACCCTTATCATCTAGCCATCCGATTCAGGCTATTAACTCTGTGTTTCTAAAGCCTAGATCCGGCAACAAACATATAAGTCCACAACTCACAAACCGGAACTAAGAAAGATTCTATGGCTTTTATACGTGGAATCACACTTACATACCCTCTCTTGACGAGGGTCCTACTGCACGATCCGTATATACTTCCCGGCATTAATCGTAGTCTCGTGGTGATTGTAACTCCTTATTGGTACCGCCACAAAGATAATCATGACTGTATTTCATATATCATAACTATGATAATACATACCTCAATTTTATATACACAATCTCTTAACATGCTTTGGTCGAGGTTCACACCATGATATACCGTCTACTCGCTTAATAATACCTCCCGCCTTCTCTACTACTAATTGTAATCGGGCACCACATTCTGGAAGTAATGCATATACACACTTTAATTATGGTCTCACTGCTTGGAAATTTCGCCATTCTTGTGATGTGGAGTCAACAGTCGAATCTTTGCACTTTACTTGGCATTATATTGAGAGCCCACGACCGTCTCTGTTGGGTCTTATCTCTAGGCCACTAGATTAGAGTCGTCAGACGGGTAATTTCTTAACTTCTCCATAAAGCGGACATACCGCAGCATTCCCGAACCACAATCTTACCGTCTTCTAACCGCCGGGCCCGACGCCAGTCCTTAATAATGAGCCCTATCAATTGGGGTGACTTAATTTCCCACAAATCTAGTATTCCCGCTTTCTCCTCATCTCACTTGAGCCGAGCTTCCGGGGTTCAAGGTACCCGCCTTCATTGTTAATAAGATTATTGATCAGGCCTCACCTATACTTCTTCTCGGCTTAAGTAGCTCTAATTCCATCTCGATTCAAATGACCTCCTACCTTCTGTAGATCACAACCGAAATCATAACTGCACATCTTGGTGTCTCACGTTTGTTAGCGTATATGGCTGACTTGGCCTTTTTCAACCCGAACTTGAATACAATAGGAAGTGCTCATCACCGACAGTCTTTACACCGGCTCTGCAAGCCAGCCGGCCTTACTCTGCTCTTTACGCTTCCAACACTTACCGGAACTAATCAATCTATCTTCACTTACCGTTTGATTTGGCACTTCACCAATTCTTATGCCCTTTACCGTACTTCAGAATCAAAGCCGCAGGCAGGGAATAGCCCTTTCTTATTGCAACAAATAGAAACATATAACCGTACCACATCCGAAAAGATGGATAGTGGAACATCGTACTCTCCTCTTTCTCTCATACTATCCGATAGTCCTGAATTAACTGTAATCTTGACCGATATTATATAGCCACAACAACCAACTCGTATGTACATTATACTTTTTGACTTCCTATTCCGACGTTATCAACGTATACCGGGAATAGTACCGATAAAGCTGGGATCACGCCGGGAGGCCCTCGGTACCTCCTCCTATTGTCAGAATTATCTTGTAATTGGTCGATGCCCTTCCGCTGAAGTATCTCGATCTTCGCCCGTGATAGGTATTGCCGATCCGCCTTGTATTTGTAATCAAAGAATACGGTAAGTTTCTAGGGACTCAACCCTATACCGTACCGCCTAAAGCACGACCGATTGAGAAGGAAGGGGCAACCATCCTATCATGCCCTCGGGCAGCTCCTCCTCGCCTATAGTATGTGGTGCACAACACACCAGACAAGACTCTACTAGCACGCTGCGCACTCCCCGGGATACGACCCGCTCCGATACCAAGTTTGTCACGCCCGCCCGGGGGTAAGGACTGACACCTCGTGCCTTCCTAGAAGGATCCGGACTACTAACTCAGTGGGCTCAGCAACACCGTGCCCGGCTGGGCTCTATCTCAGTTCCCTGAACAAGGGCTATGCAATCATTGAACATTCTCCATTAACCGGGTCATAGCCACCCGCGAGCATCAATACCAAATCAGAATATTCAAATACCAAGGAACCTATGCGCCGACAAGGCCACCATGCCGTCTAGTTATATCTGAGAAACAAAGGGAATACTCGAAAAGCTACGTTGACCTAAGAAGGTCACCACTATCACCAAGCTGCGCCCCACATGGCCAACATAAAAATGTAAATACTAAATTATAACAATCAAAGATCACTTCCTCACACGACTTCAAATTTCAACCGAATTACAGGAGATAAATCTAAATAACTGAAGCCCTTATGAGCAACAATAGAAATGATCGGGATAGGGCCCCACCTACCCATACCGTACATCAAAGGAAAAGAGCTACACCTCTGGGAATCGCACTGATGATAGGAGCGATGACTCTATACCGCGTGAAATCACAAGGATCGCCTCGTCTATGAGTACCTCGCATTGGGTACGTGCCGCCCCACTGGGCGCGCACACTGTACCGAGTATGTGCAACCGGGGCTAATATAACCGAAATAATAACATAACTAGCAAATCAGACATAGGAGATAAATCAACTCAGGGAAGCCGTGTATGAATCAATCATGCTTTCGTAATCGATAGCGTGCAGGCGTACCCGTAGACACGACGCCCGCCGTTCCAGTAGCTAGTATATAGCACATAAATAGATATACAAGTAGCAAGAGCCAATACTCAACCCCTATGTTTCTGATGGCGCAAAGCAAGCAAACAACCCATATACCCCTACCCGGTCAAAACCAACCAAAAATAAGTCACTTCCACTCGTTCCCCGCTCATTAGAGCTCCCACGCCTGGTTCCCGCTCAGCCTTGGCCTCCGACATATAATCAAGTCACGCCTCTACTTTTTCCTCGCTATAGCTTAGATTTGACATCGATAACTCTTAAGGGTAGAAAAGAGAGTCGCCACCTGATCCAATTTAAGGTGCGTTAGGTACCCATTCTAAGTTAATTATTTCCTAGGTAACCGTAGCTCTGCATAGCTTTAATTACTCGAAAGGAAGGTGTTAGGCACCTTCGAGGTCCACAAATGTGGTTTCCTGTCCGTACTCATTAAATGGGGATTTTACAAATGAGCAAATAAATTGATTTAACCTATAATATTTATATTTAGACTAATTTGATAAAATAAATAAATATTTAAACAAATAAATAATTTAAACTCATAAACAAGCAAGAAGAAATAAGTTTGAACAAAAAAGAATAACAAAGAAATACACATAAAAAATAAAGCAAATAAAAGACAAACAATAAAAAAGACAAAACAAATCAAATATAATTATTTTAAAGGTGGGGCCGAACCTCATAGAGGCGCCCTACGTATCCCTTATGGAATCAGCCGAAACGTAGTTCTACCGGGATTTTAACCTAACGGGATTATCCTGTGCGACTAAAATAATATTTCGTAACCTATTAAGGTTACTCATATTATTCACAATGTGGCAATGCATTATCATTTCCCAAACTACCCACCCGATTGATTTAATTATTAACTTAAAGGTTTCACGAAAGACTAACGCCTTAGTATTTGTCTACCCGTCCCAATCTTAAGGTCCAAGAGGCATTGGACAACTATTTTGGTTCTTTGGGTCTAAAAATCCTATGAGTTTGTTAAGGCGATTAACGCTAAACAAGCAGGTAATAATTAAAACAAATAGCAAATATGATTTTCAAGTATGCCTCAACCTTATGAACCCGATTTCTAAAAAAATCCTATAAACGTGACTACTAATGCAAGTATGATAAGATTCGATATGCAATACATAATACAAACTTATTGACCGCATTTACTTAAATCAAAGGAGTTCTATATTATAAACACATCTCGCATCGGATAAAAGTTTAACACTTACGCACATAATTTTTATTTAAATGATCAAACTAAATTAAAACAGACAAAATACGATTCCTAAGTAGCCGAGGTTTATTAGCATTCTTTGACCCAAACAACACGAAGCTTACGTGATTTAATAACTTATTAAGCATCTATAAGTGTGATATTTGACAAGTCAATAATTCAATTTTAAATCACTAACACATGTTGCAAGTACTCTCTATAGGCAGATTTACCAATATTTGAACACAAAACATGCCTCAATTCTAACTATTTCAATTCATAGGAATCCTATGGGCATGATTTCTAAAAGACAAAATTAATCAAAATCATGTTATTCTTATAGATGTGATTTCTAAATACAGCATTTATTAAAATCCCCTATAAACATGATTTCTATTGTTGCCTTATTATTAAAAACTTCATGAACATGCATTCTAGGTGAATCTACTATTAAAAAGAAAATAAATAAATAAATAAATAAATAAATAAATAAATAAATAAACATATCAATCCCCATCCCATAGACCCCATTTTCACTATTGTTATTGTTTTTTCATAATTACAAATAGAAAAATAAATAAATAAATAAATTAGTGCGAATATTAAAAGAACCAAATAAGTAAAATAGATCCAACTTTGCTCCCAGCCCGATTCTTCATTTCGTAATCGGAGTAACTCCGTTAAAGCAAAATGACACATCGCACGTAATAAAGCAACCGCAATTTCAAAATGTTTTTCAATAATTGAGACCCATGCTCCAATACGTCAAGATCACAAGACTCCGCGGATCCTTTGTAGCAGCTGCTCGATTGGGTGTGTGGGCGTAAGAACCAAGAAATTTTGAAGGAGCAGTATTTAATAATTTTTGAAAGTAAATTATGTCTTTTCTAAATGCTTCTTCCCTATGTTCGACTCCACAAATAAAAGAAGAAGAAGGTACTTTAAATAGAAGATCACTGTAAGTATAAAGGAAGGAAATATCAAAAATTACTACAAATAACCACTTTTACCGTGATACAAATAAATTTTTTTATTTAATGGAATTAAATCAGGAAGAAGAAGGAAAATCTTTTATTAAACCGATCATATATATGGAAAAGAAAAGAAAATTACTAAACGTAAAGAGGGTCTTACCAAATCTATTTAAACAACTGTAAAAAGAAAATAAAATAATCTGACAATACAACTCTTTCTAAAGGAGTAAATCAATCAATTAATCCAAATGTACTCAAGAATAGCCAAATAATGCAACCGCTCTAAATGGTAAAATGCATAAGACTCTTTATATTGAAATAAATATTCCCAAGCAGGGACATTAATCAAGGAAAACTTCCTTCGAATATTCAAATCAAATGGCTATCCAATTCTACCACATATATTTGTCACCTAATTTAGAAGGTCAAGAAGGGAGATGACATTCACAATTTCCTTAAATATGAAAGTAAATACGCTTATACTGGATCGGGCTTGAACGCAGAATTTAAAAGGAAACATGAATCATACAAAGCTTCACATAATCAAATATGACCAAATATTCTAATATTCAATTAGATTATTTAATTAGGTGCAACAATCACGGTGATCAAGTATCACCGACCACAATATATTCTTACTAAACTTTTAAACTACGTGTAGTGAGGAATCAAACCAACTAAAGATTATGTGTACATACATAAACGCATATATATATATGTTGACTACGATTTCGTGGAATGAGAAATGATATATGTCCCAAAAGAGAAACAAATCAAGGTTGTAATTATACAAGTACTACATGCTCAAACAGAAATAAAATATTCATATGTTACCACAAGCAGATTTTGCAAAGGGAATCACTACTGCTTCAAACGATTCTAAAATTAGAATTGTTTTATATATACCAAAGCCATCAATATGATTTGAGAGATATGTATATATAAATGAAGCTTAAAGGAAGAATATATATATATAGATATATTATATATATGAAGGAAAATGCGATATATTATGTATATATATTATATGTGAATGAAACAAAAGAAAAACAACATATATTACTCATATATATATATATATATATATATATTATATTTATATATACATCTATTATATATTATTGTAGCTTATATATATAATTAATCTATATTTATTATATGCATATACACATAAATAAAACAAAGGAGACGAGGAAAATGAATAAATAAAATAAAATAAATATCCGCCCTGGGATTGTCAGGTCGGAGATGACCTGAGAGGCGGGGAGAAGAGGAAAAGGTGTCATGTTGTTCTCTGCCACTTGCAGGCGGCCGGTTTGGCAGCGGTGTTTTGGCTGGTGGTGACGAGAGAGAGGGAGGGAAGGCGAGAGAGTGGCGACCGGATGTGAGGGGAGAGGTGGTGAAATGGGTGAGAGAGAGTAGACGGGGTTGGTAGACTTAGGTCGCCGGAACTGGAAGTGAGAGGGAAAGGTGGAGAGGCGCTATTGTGCATGTGAGGGGGAGTAGAGGGAGAGGGAAGGAGGGCCGCCATTGGCCGAGAGGGAGGAAGGTTTTCCACAAACAAGGGCTCTGATGGTGGCTCACAAGAGGGAAGAGAGAGTGGGAGAGGGAAGGAGGCCGCGGCGGCCGAGATGAGTTTGGGAGGAAGAAAATGAAAGTGTTTTTAGGTTTGGGGGAGGTGATATAATTAAATATAGAATAGGTGGTAGAAATTAATCTTGACCGTTAGATTATATTAAATGAACGACTGTGATTAAAATCTTTTATATTTCAAACCTATCATGGGGTCAAAAGCGGGTCAAATCTTGATTTAGTTATAGGTTGGGTAAAATGGATGGTCGAAATTGAATTTAAATACTAGCGTAATTGATTAAAAGTGGCTAAAATTGATATAAATTGAATAGAAAGTGGCCAGATTTGAAATGGATTGAATGAATTGAATAGAAAGCGGCTAGAATTTAAATAAATTGGATGAAATGGAATTTAGTCACACTTAATTAATAAATATACTACACTTTGTAAATAATTTAAAAAATAGATAATAAATTATAGGAAAATTATATAAATATTATTATTAATAAATAAATTCTAAATTTAAGAATAATTATGTAAATATCATATAATTAGATTATTACATTTATAAATAATTTAATGACTAGAAAATAAAATTAAGTTATTAAATATTATTAACATAAATAATTTATAAATTCGAGTAATATTATTAGTCAAATAGATTTGTAAAATTTAGTAAAATTAGGTAAATAGTTTATTAAGTAAAGAATATATTTCAAAATAAAGGCGCATATTATCATTTAAATATATATTATATATGACATAATTATTTAATATAAAAACTTACAATTAATATGAGTCATATATATGTAATTTGAAATAATTTTCACAATATTATGACAATAAATTATTTTATAAATGCCAAAGTAAGTCGAATATTTGCGTAAAATAAATAAATAAATATATACATATATAAGCAGAGATATTAAGGCGTAGATAGGTCAAAATTGTGTTTCCACGCCCCTTCTTTGCTCGGGAATGAAGGGATGAGCAAAGAACGCTTGACCTAGTGGCCAATTTTGTCCGACCGGCTAAAAATTTCGATGGGGCCAAATAAAAGGATATGTTAAGATGGGGTTGTGAAGATGTTGTGGCCGAGACTTTGGTATCAAGTCGCCTACATATCTCGGTTTCACGAGAATCAAAGCCGCGTGTAGTTCTCGGGATTTAAGGACGAACAAGATCCCTAAAAGTTGACAACACAAGGCTTGATAAGGATGGGGTAGCACGAATCGTCATGATTCGGAGGACAAATCGTGGCTCGTATAATTTTGACTCGGGTAGTGCTTACCCAAACGACGAAACGGTGGAACTATGCTTAGTCCTTAAAAGCTTGGGGTAAAGCTTGACCCATCTAAAATCACAAGAATGAGAGTAACACGAAGGATAGTAGGTTAAAAGTAGCATAACAATAACAAAGAGTATGACAAATTGAAATGACAAGATGGTAATCGAGAAACGCAATGGTAGCCCGTAAGCTTCAAAACTGGATAAAAATGATTAGTCAATAAGCATGAAGTAACTAATGATTAACTCAAATAAATTTGAAACGGAAGCTCTTAATCAGATCAAATTTTAGGACAAATGCTTAGCCCTTGAAAGAAAATATTTAGGTAGTGCTTAACCCTAGACAATGCTTAGCCCTTGAAATAAAATTTAGGGTAGTGCTTAACCCTAGGACAATGCTTAGCCCTTGAAATAAAATTTAGGTAGTGCTTAACCCTAGGACAATGCTTAGCCCTTGAAAATAAAATTTAGGGTAATGCTTAACCCTAGGACAATGCTTAGCCCTTGAAAATAAAATTTAGGTAGTGCTTAACCCAGGGACAATGCTTAGCCCTTGAAAATAAAATTTAGGGTAGTGCTTAACCCTTAGACAATGCTTAGCCCTTGAAAATAAAATTTAGGGTAATGCTTAACCTTTAGACAATGCTTAGCCCTTGAAAATAAAATTTAGGTAGTGCTTAAACTTAGACAATGCTTAGCCCTTGAAAAATAAAATTTAGGGTAGTGCTTAACCCTAGTACAACGCTAGCCCTCTTGTAAAATAAAAATTTAGGCAACGCTAAACTCAGGACAACGCTTTTAGCCCTTGATAACTAACATATTAATACTTAATTTCAAATAAAAGCGTTCGCCTTGAGTAACTTACAAGAGGGTAGCGCTAACTCCGTTAGTGGACAAACTTCGAGGAGCTTTACGTTGATAATGACTACCTTTCGAATCCAATGATGTGTAGCATGATTGCAAATTTGGTACCGTTGCATCCTCGTGCTCAAATTAAAATTGCAAGATTAAAATGGGGAAGGTCAGATTGAGGCCTTTATTTGTCCGTTGTCCCGACCTATATGAGCTTGATGATCGATTGAGGTAACGCTATTTTTGGGAATTAGTTCTTGACTTGACTGAAAGCCTTATGAAATTTTGAGATCCTTCTCAAAATTTCCTCACCAGCTTACGTAGAAACGCTGAACTAGTGAATTTTTTGAGGTCCTCTCAAAAATTTCGCTCAGCGATTTTCCAAAGCGAATACCCGTAAGAACTCAGACTTGCGCTTGTTAGTACTCGAACATACATATAAAATTATTTGACATTGATGCATCTCATTTTAGGATGAATAAACCGATCATTCATTTCGTGAGCCGATGCTCGAATAAAAGTAAAAGGCTCGAAACGTAAATCAAAGGCTCAAAATATTAAAATGCAAAATTAAAGTAATTATATGACTCAAAATACAATATCGAGTTCGATTGTCCATTTAGGGAGGATTTAACACAAATGTTCACTATACTGGCGGACTAACGCAATTGTCCTATTTTAAGGCTGACTAACCTAATTGTCCCTTTGTGCTGATCAACCCAATTTGTCCATTTTTAGGGCGGATCAACCCAAGAATATCCTATTTTAGTGGAATAACCCAATTGTCCTATTTTATGACGGACTAGCCCAATTGTCCTATTTTATGACGGACTAGCCCAATTGTCCTATTTTATGACGGACTAGCCCAATTGTCCTATTTTATGACGGACTAGCCCAATTGTCCTATTTTATGACGGACTAGCCCAATTGTCCTATTTTATGACGGACTAGCCCAATTGTCCTATTTTATGACGGACTAGCCCAATTGTCCTATTATAGGGTGGACTAACCACTATCTATTTTTAGGCTACTAACCCAAGAATATCCTATTTTAGGGTGGAATAACCCAATTGTCCTATTATAGGTGGACTAACCTAATTTGTCCATTTTTAGGGCGGACGAACCAAGAATATCCTATTTTAGGGTGGAATAACCCAATTGTCCTATTATAGGGTGGACAAACCCAATTGTCCATTTTTAGGGCCCACGAACCCAAGATAGTAGCATAATTTCAAAGGCTCAAATATATGGTAGCCCAACTTACGTAGCATAATGTGCAGCATGATAATGTCTTGAAATAATAAAATAGTGGCCTTGAATGGAAAGTATAGTGATACTTCAAAAGTAGCATAACAATATGGAAGTAATTGACTGCACTTGAAGGGAAGATAATAACAATCGTAGCTTGCCGATGACACAACAAGAGCTTGAAGCAAAGATGATAACAGTAATATAATAGTGTCTCCGAGTAGCATAGTGCCGCTTGAAGTAATACAATAATAACGTAGCAGCTCATGTAAGCAACACAATGATAGCCTGAAGTAGCATGATAATAGTAATATAATAGTGTCTCCGAGTAGCATAGTGACAAAGCTTGAAGTAATACAATAATAATAACGCAGCAAAAGCCATAAGCAACACAATGATAGCTTGAAGTAGCATGATAATAGTAATATAATAGTGTCTCCGGCAGCAGTGACAAACTTAAAGTAATACAATAATAATAACGAGCAGCTCAAGTAAGCAACACAATGATAGCTTGAAGTAGCATGATAATAATACTGACATAATGGTAGCTTGATAGAGCAAATATATGGCCCGGAGATTGTAAATTGGTGGCTCGAGAGTAGCATATTCGTGACGTAATAATAGCTTGAACAAAGGCTACAAAGGGCCCGGTAAATAACACGATAATGGCATGGCATGATAACTTGAAAATTAGGTTGAAAGTAGCATAATACATGCTCGATTTATAGTAGCATGATAACCATTAGCAATGGCAGCCTTGACCGTGGCGCAATATCTTCAATCCAAAGGCACAAGAATATCTTGACAATAGTGATATTGGGGTCGCAATAAAGTTTGAGGTAGAGGCGTAATAATAACTTGAAAGCAGTACAATAGATGTCAAAGTAACAAATAGTCCAAATTTTGTCCGAGAGAGAAAGGACTAGTTCCTTCTTGACCACGAGAATATTTCTTGATCAGGTGTGCCTATACTCAAAGAAAAATTGTGAGTTTTAAAGGCAAGGTGAATGCGTACTCCGTATATCCTTTGTTCCGTGTCATTGTTTTGATTCTCTAGACTTTGCATTTTGGTGAAATTTTTGAGGAATTCCCAAAAATTTCTCGCCCAATGAGAATGCAAAGTGCTTACTAACTCCTTGTTGCTTGCTTGTGGAATTTGTTGAGATTCCTAAAATCTTCCCCTCAATTTGACTAAGGGCTTTGTATTCGCTTCACTCAAACAAAATTGTCGCTCAAAAGGAATGGCTATCATATATTGAACATCAAAATTTCGCCTTTGAATCTACATTTGCCTCGAATGAAATTGTCAAAGATTTCATATTTGGATGTGAGGAAGATATTTGATTGGGATATGACAAGAAAGAAAATTTTTATTTGATTGAGACCGAACCCAAAATGGGCCGCCACGTATCCAAAAAGGAATGTGCCTAATGGTTCTAATTTTCCTTAAGTGATGGGTGACCTGGAGCGCTTGATATAGATGGGGTATAGGGTATGATCTCTTGAAGCATAAGACATGTTGGATGTAACTGTAGGAGGTAAAATAATGAAATATGGCGGGCGATCTTTGTGGTATAGCTTGATTTGAAGGAGTTGTATAGGCATTATGTGAATGTTGAATATGATTTTGAAAACGAAGGTGGATTGGACCGTAATTGTTTTGAAGATACGAGGCTTGATAAGATTTGGAGGAAGACATATGAAAGTGATATGAGGCCGAGTAGAAGTATTAATTCTCACCGACTGCTCTAACGAAGTTTATAAGGGACCAACAGACATGTATTACAAGCTCGAGATGATACGCCTTGGAACTTTGTGAATAGGACAATGAAAGATATGGCGGACGATAATGCACAAATCAACTTTAGGAAGGGGGATAATCAAGATAAACAACAACAACAACAAATAATAATAATAGTAATAAAATTCTAAAAAATTCGTGCATGACATGTTGCGTGATGAAAGAAAATATATTAATAGACTTCACATTGAAAATAAAATAAAATAAAATTAAAATACATTAATGCCTTCCTAATTGGGGTGCCTCTTAGTGCCATAGGTAGGCCTAGCGCATTTTGAAAATCAAATATGTCACAATGTGTCATCCCATTTGCTCCAATAAAATCCCAAATACATCAAAATAGTAAATAAATTATTGCTACATTTACATAACAAGAAAAATAAAAATTACAAAAAGGATAAAGTTATAGCTTAAATGGAGCTGCTCTTCCATCTTCGAATTCTATGTTCATATACCTGAATGATCATTGATGTAACCCGCATAATGAAAGGTTGTAGTTTTATCTATCCCACCCAAGGAGCAAATAGTCAACATTCTAAACATATTGATTTTCCAAATAAAAAATGCAAATAAATATGATAACGTCCTTTTCGAGATCGTGAATCTCTCTTAGACTTGGGCAAGTTTTAATTAATCTTGACGTACCATGGACGTCACATTTTTTCTAAGTTTGAAAATATGTACATGCCTGGCCAAAGGCGTATATGGTCAAGTTCTAGGATAAGAGTTGGTATGACACGGTCTCAAGCGGACAACTCAAGAGTGAGGAAGCTTAAGTGACCGTCGACGCACCAACATCGACCAAATCACAAGACAAACCTCGAGGTGTTTTAAAATGGTGAACGGCCGTGAAACCACGCAACCGTTATTGCAGCATGAAATTCCTGGCGGGGAGTAAGAACGATATGCCAATAAATAAAATTACAACATTGTATGAATCAATAATTACATATGAAAATTAAATAATAACAAAACAAAGAAAGAAAACTAAGTAGTAACTTCATGACAAGATAATATAAATAAAAATTAATAAAAATATAAACCAAACAATTAACAATTATTAAGAAAATCCCATTTAATGAACACGTAGTGGTTTAAAGCCTAAATTCACAGAGCTCTATCTGTCGCCCCATTTTTCCTCGCGGAGAAGCGAGATTTGACATTGACAACTCTTAAGGGTAGAAAAGAGAGTCGCCACCTAACGAATTTAAGGTGCGTTAGGCACCATTCTGGGTTAATTATTTCCTAGGTAACCGAGTCGGGTAAGGGCTTTTAATTACCTCAAAGGAAGGTGTTAGGCACCTTTCGAGGTCCACAAATGTGGTTTCCCACTCGTACTCATTAAATGGGGATTTTACTAAAGAGTAAATAAATTGATTTTAACCTATCTAATTTTATATTTAGACTAATCTGATAAAATAAATAAATATTTAAACAAATAAATAATTTAAAACTCATAACAAGCAAGAAGAAATAAGTTTGAACAAAAAAAAAAGAATAACCAAAGAAATACACACAAAAATAAAGCAAATAAAAGACAAACAATAAAAAAGACAAAACAACCAAATATAATTATTTTAAAGGTGGGGCCGAACCATAGAGGTTTCTACGCATCCCTTTATGGGAATCAGTCAAACTTAGTTCTACCTAGGATTTTAACCTAATGGGATCACCCTGCGACTAAAATACAATATTTCATCCTATTGAGGTTACTCATAATATTTCAATGGGTAATGCATTATCATTTCAACTACCCACCGATTGATTTAATTATTAACTTAAAGCGTTTTATGTGAAGAAGACTAACGCCTTAAAATTTGCCTACCCGTCCCAATCTTAAGGTCCAAGAGGCATTGGACAACTATTTTTGTTCTTGGGTTCAAAATCCTATGAGTTTCGTTAAGGCGACAACGCCAAACAAGGTAATAATTAAAACAAATAGCAAATATGATTTCAAATATGCCTCAACCTTATGAACCCGATTTCTAAAAAAAAAAATCCTATAAACGTGACTACTAATGCAGTATGATAAGATCTCGTATATGCAATACATAATACAACTTATTGACCGCATTTACTTAAATCATGAGTTCTATATTATAAACACATCTCGCACGTGGATAAAAGTTTAACACTTACGTATTACAATTTTTATTTAAATGATCAAACTAAATTAAAAATGTGACAAAATAATGCATTCCGGCAGCCGAGGTTTATTATGCGCATTCTTTTGTGACCCAAAACAACACGAAGCTTACAAGATTGACAACTTACAAGCATCTACAAGTGTGACATTTGACAAGTCAATAATTCAATTTTAAATCACTAACACATGTTGAAGTAATTTCTATAGGCAGATTTTACCAATATTTGAACACAAAACATGCCTCAATTCTAACTATTTCAATTCATAGGAATCCTATGGGCATGATTTCTAAAAGACGTAATCAAAAATCATGTTATTCTTATAGATGTGATTTCTAGCGTTGCATTTGTTATTAAAATCCTATAGACATGATTTCTATTGTTGCCTTTATTATTAAAATCCTAAGAACATGTGATTCAGGTGAATCTACTACAAAAAGAAAATAAATAAATAAATAAATAAATAAATAAATAAATAAATAAATAAAACATATCAATCCCCATCCCAATAATTCCCATTTTCACTATTGTTATTGTTTTTTGATAGCTTACAAATAGAAAAATAAATAAATAAATAAATTAGTGCGAATATTAAAAGAACCAAATAAGTAAAATAGATCCGTATCCTTTGCCCTGCAAATTCGATTCTTCATTTCAGATCGGGAGTAACTCAAAAGCAAAATGACACATCGATCGAATAGCAAACTGGGTAATTTCAAATGTTTTTCTAATAGATTGAGACCCATGCCCAATACGTCAAGATCACAAGGACTCGCGGATCCCGAAAGCAAAGGTCGATGTGGGCGTAAGAATCAAGAAATTTTGAAGGATGCATGTAATAATTTCGAAAGTAAATTATGTCTTTTCTCTACCGCCTTCCCTATGTTCGACCCACAACAGTTAGAAGAAGAAGGGCAATTTTAAATAGAAGATCACTTAAGTATAAAGGAAGGGAAACACTAAAAATTGATTACAATAACCACTTACCGTATACAAATAAATTTTTTATTTAATGGAATTAACTGGGTGGGAAGAAGAAGGAAAATCTTTTATTGAAAACCATCACATGGAAAAGAAAGAAAAACATTACAAACGAAGAGGGTCTTACCAAATCTATTTAAACAACCGTAAAAAGAAAATAAAATAAATCTGGGATTAACACAATCCTTTCTAAAGGAGTAAATCAATCAATTAATCCAAATGTACCAAGAATAGCCAAATAATGCAACCGTTTAAAAGTTTGCAACAAAAAGACTCTTATATTGAACAAATATTCCCGTTTAGGGACATTAATCAAGGAAAAACTTTCCTTCTGGAATATTCAAATCAAATGGCTATCCAATTCTACCACATATATTTGTCACCTAATTCTAGAAGGCTTTAAGAAGGGAGATGACATTCACAATTTCCTTAAATATGAAAGTAACATGTTTATAATGATCAGTTAAACGCAAATTTAAAAGGAAACATGAATCATACAAAGCTTTACATAATCAAATATGACCAAATATTCTAATATTCAATTAGATTATTTAATTAGGTAAAGAATCGAGATCAAGTATCACCGAATTCACAATATATTCCTTACGAAACTTTAAACGGCGTGTAGTGAGGAATCAACCAACCAAAGATTATGTGTACATACATAAACGCATATATATATATGTTGACTACGATTTCGTGGAATGAGAAATGATATATGTCCCAAAGAGAAACAAATCAAGGTTGTAATTATACAAGTACTACATGCTCAAACAGAGAAATCAAAATATTCATATGTTACTACAAGCGTATTTTGCAAAGGGAATCCACAGCTGTTTAAACGATTCTAAAAATTAGAATTGTTTTATATATACCAAATATCAATATGGATTTGAGAGATATGTATATATAAATGAAGTAAAGGAAGAACATATATATATAGATATATTATATATATGAAGGAAAAACAGATATATTATGTATATATATTATATGTGTGAATGAAATAAAAAGAAAACAACATATATTACTCATATATATATATATATATATATATATATATATTATAAAAGGTTAAAAAATATAAAAAAACTAAAAAAAATAAAAAAAATAAAAAAAATAAAAAAAATAAAAAAAATAAAAAAAATAAAAAAAATAAAAAAAATAAAATAAATATCTCTTGACTCAGTTTACTGTGAGAGATGATCTGAAAGAGGCTGAGAAGAGGAAAAGGTGCCGCGGTTGTTCTCCTCGCGCCACTATGGTATACCGGGGTTTGGCAAGTGGTGAGCCTGCCAGGTGACGAGAGAGGAGAGGGGAAGTAATGAGAGAGGAGCATCGATGTGAGGGGGAGAGGGTGGTGAAATGGTGAGAGCACTGTCGGGGTAGATTCGTAGTTACCGGCCTAACTGGAAGTGAGAGGGAAAGGTGAGAGGCGGCGGTTGTGCAAGGAGGGGGGAGAGAGGAGAGGGAAGGAGGGCTGCCGGCCTAGCCGAGAGGGAGGAAGGTTTTCCGCCAAACAAGGCCGGATTTGGTGGTCGCACGAAGAGGGGAAGAGAGGGAGAGGGAAGGAGGGCCGCGGCGGCCGAGATGAGTTTGGGAGGAAGAAATGAAATGTTTTTAGGGTTTGGGGGAGGTGATATAATTAAATATAGAAATAGTGGTAGAAATTAATCTTGACCGCTGGGGACATATTAGATGAACGTCGTGATTAAATCTTATATTTCAAACCGATCATGGGTCAAAAGCGGGTCACCCGGATTTAGTTATAGTTGGGTAAAATGGATGGCCGAAATTAAATTTAAATACCAGCCAATTGATTAAAAGTGGCTAAAATTGATATAAATTGAATAGAAAGTGGCCAGATTTGAAATGGATTGAATGAATTGAATAGAAAGTTGCCAGAATTTAAATAAATTGGATTGAAATTGAATTTAGCTGCTACTAATGAACAATATACTACACTTGTAAATAATTTAAAAAATAGATAATAAATTATAGGAAAATTATATAAATATTATTATTAATAAATAAATTCTAAATTTAAGAATACTTATGTAAATATCATATAATTAGATTATTACATTTTATAAATAATTTAATGACTAGAAAATAAAATTAAGTTATTAAATATTATTAACATAAATAATTTATAAATTCGAGTAATATTATTAGTCAAATAGATTTGTAAAATTTAGTAAAATTAGGTAAATAGTTTATTAAGTAAAGAATATATTTCAAAATAAAGGCGCATATTAATACGAAATATATATTATATATGACATAATTATTTAATATAAAAACTTACAATTAATATGAGTCATATATATGTAATTTGAAATAATTTTCACAATATTATGACAATAAATTATTTTATAAATGCCAAAGTAAGTCGAATATTTGCGTAAAATAAATAAATAAATATATACATATATAAGCAGCATATTAAGGCGTAGATAGGTCAAAATTGGGTGTCAACAATCGTGTCCGAGTCCGAGGACTCTGGGCCAAAGTCCGCACCGTATAGGTCCGGCCCGAACACTCAACAGGCTAATTAAACAGTAGACTGCATCATTCCCCTAACACTCAACAGGAATATCCTCAGACCGGATGCACTGACACATACTCAACAGTGGTCAAGCCGACATCAGAATGCCTACCGACCGATATGGGGAAAGCTTCATCCCATCTTCGGCCTGCCGGGATGGCATGCCACCCATCTGGAGTGACGAAACCCACCCGCCTCGGGGCGACACGATTACCAACCTGCAAGGCGAGGACGCCAACAGCCTCACGCCACATCAAGTCTCAAATAAACAAATAGCACATATAAATAGCAAGCATGTATAACTCGAAAAGACTATCCAAATCCGATTTCTTATTCGACTTCCGGTACAGCACCATCTTTTACCATTAATCGTAATCTTTATTTATCTGCTTGGCCAATCTCGTATTTTATACTATCCGCTTCCGAATGGCTAATCTCAGCTGGGCTATCTCATCTCGTTCCTCAATGGCTACAGTCTGTAGCCATAAAACTGTCTGAAAGGCTAGTCCGTAGCCATAAAATCGTCCGTCTATCCGATTTTACTTTACTAACTTTATTATGAAAATATGTATCTTTTTATTCTACAACATGTTTGCTAATCATACAATAAGCTATATTGAACTGGAATGCTAACTCGCCCTGGCCGCATGCTTTACTAATGGACCGAGTATGATATGACAACGCAAACCATACGGCATATAAAACTTACTCAATACTCAACATTCAACTCCGAGAACTCAAATAATATGAGTTTACTATGATTTATACGGTAAAGGCTGCTAACTTGTCAAGAAACTATCATACCTAACCTCGAGCTATCCGGAATTGCCTGACGAGGCTCGGCTCAAGATCTACCTATTTCTCCTAACCGCATTCATATACACATCAATTAGTACTAAATACAACACTATTCGGGTGACGACGTCACTTTCGATATAATTATCGTCTAAACTTAGGCTTATCGAAAACGGTCGCAAACTTGGTATTTCTCGAGGTCCGGTAAGGGAGAAGTATTCACTTACGGCTAGGAGCACATAGACACTAGTTTGGAGCAATTCTACTTTACTTAGTCCGGTAGCTCTGACGATTCGCTCGCCGTATTTCGCGAACAAAACAAAATCCATAGGAATGCTCCTCGTTTCTAAATACCTCTACCTCAAGAGGCCAATTTAGATTTGGACCGCTAAGAACGCAGAATCGAAAGGAAATTATCAATACTTTCTTTGCACTCTCGTTTCGAAGCTTCTCTGAAATTATTTGACATCTAAAACACTTAAAACCGAATTGGGGCTTATATATAATGGACACTATAAATCGTATCTGTGTGGAATGCGATTTATAAGTCGCACTTCGAATGCAAATTTTATAAGCTCCATTTTGCCCCTTGCGACGCGCCGACCTGGCGTTTGTCCGATCTTTGCCCTACTTTTCTAGCATGTATGGCTTTCAAATACTCTTAACCAACACGCGAATAGGCCATCTATGTGCCGGAACTTTACGGGGTGTAACGTATGACAATAATTCAAATTTACAATTTACATCTTCTTCACCAAAAAGTTCGAATCTTTTTTTATTTTTTCCGTAGATCTCCAATTCTCTACATCAAGATCGTCACGGCTGAAAGAGAGCAATAGCTTGTGAGAGGAAAAATCATCATAGATATTGGGAATTTTGAAGAGAGAAAAATGGGCATTGAATTAGAGAGAAATATAGGTAATGAATTGAAAAGAGAAAGTAGAAAAATTGATACATATGGTAACTCATTATTTATAATTATTTTATAATTTTTTAAAAAAACAAAAAAAATATATTATAAATATATAATAGTAATTTAGTTTAATATGTAATTTCTTTTTCTAATAACTTAAATTAAAGCTATAAAGATAACTACCTAAACCAATTCACTTACCTGGTGATATGTGTCTCTGACTCTAATAGCCTGACCGAACCAAACAACCTATTTGCTATTTTGTAATTGGAAATAGAACTTTATTATTTAGTTATCTTTCCCATCTCTATGGTCGTCGTGCTTTCATCCAGATATGAAGGCCCATATCAGTATCTAAAATCATAATGACTCGAAAATTATCCATTATGCTTTTGTTGCTAAGTTGTTAAAATAGCTTCAGTTTTGAGTCTGTATTTGACTCGTTCTCTGTTGCCACTTCTCCTTTTTAAAATTAACTTAATCTAATTATTATTATTTCTGTAAAGAATCTAGGGAAGTCCAAATCTTTCTTCTTTTAATCCAAATTAAATAAGGATATATAATTGAAAAGGTATAATGATTTTAGTGTATATTGATCCGAATCTTCATTGGAACAAATTAGCTATTTTATCCAAAATATTGGATTAAAAACCAAAAATTAATCTTTTACCTTATTTAATAAAATTTTTTTAAAAGAAACTTTGTTACTTAAATTCCTTCATTGTTTTGTTTGACCCCCACGCAAAAAGGAAAAAAAGGAAACTTATCTTCCTATATAATCAGAATATAATTAGAGGGCAAACTCCCCTAATTTGCATTAACCCGAAACTCACTTTGGATCGGATTAAGGAATTTCGCTCAATTTCTAGGGTTTTATCCACTCTTGCTTCCTTCAAGCTTTAAAACATTAATCGAGACCCGAAAGAAGATTATTCATCCAATCAATGTCCAATATGAAGCCGTCGAAGAAGAAATTCATGTGTTTTCAACCAAGTTTCGTTGGTGATGGATTCTTTCTCACCGCAACGTTTCCTCCGAACATCTCTTCTTCAGTGATTTATTCTTTTTCTTCAAGCTTCAAATTTCAACATGAATTACCGCCACGCAGGTCGTAGAGAAATCTCCCTGTGGTAGGTACATTAGATACAGTGATGTGTCTCGTGTAGCGCTTTCCTTCCAAAGAGTCTACATTGGCTACGATCGTGCTGAGGAAATTGAAATTGCCTAGAACCAAATCGTTTTTTGTGAAGAAGATGAAGCACAAATAACCCCGAGAAATTGTTTGCTGAAGCTATTATGTTGAAGTCCTTAAACCATGAAAGGGTGATGAAGCTAAAGTCTCTTGTTGGTTCGACCTAACTCCAATACTCTTAACATGATTATAGAGTTATTCCCATCGGGCAGCTTGAAAAAGTATCTGTCCAAGTATGATAAATGGCGCCGATGTTGATTCTGGCGAGTATCAAGAATTGGGCCACGCAGATTCTTGAAGGTTTGAGCTTTCTCCATAGCTAGAGCCCTAAGATCATCCATCAACGACATCAAGTAGCAATGTGTTCGTTGATAGTGGTGGGAAGCAAGTCAAACTTGAGATTTCGGGTTGGCGGTTCGTGTTGTAAGGTACTCATGAAAGAGAAAGAGGCTAAGGGTACCCCCCGAATTCATGGCTCCAGAGTGCTATGACGGAGAGTATATGTTAGATTACCGGTTTTGATGATATCAATCCCACACAGGACCCGATCCTCAGTTGTGTGACTCAAATTGAACTGGCGGGAAAACTCTCTTTTACATACTGTAGTGTTGCTTTTTGCGTTGTGTTGGTGAGAACAAGAGGGTGCAAAGAAAGGCAAAGATGGAAGCATTGCGCAGCCCCTAAGCATAGTAGGTCATATGTACTTGAACAATGGGAGAGTTTTCTTGTTGAGGTGAACAACACTCTCTTTTATCCATTGGACAAAAGAGAATAATAAATAAAATAGGTGGACAAACCCAACAACTCTTTCATTCAGAAATTGACCTTGACCTATTGCTTCTTCTTCTCTCAAAAAAAGGCAACATTGTTTCTTTGTTCAAAGCAAGGATTGGAAGCCGAGCCCAAATCGAGGCCGCCATCAACGAATAAGAAGTGCACCGTAATAGATAGAAACTTTTGTCATTTATACAAGTTTGTTTTCTTGTTTTTCAAAGGTTGTTTTTGTTTTTCTGTCAACTAGTGGTTAGTTGACATTTTGGCTAGAGTTAGCTTGTATTTCAATGAGTTTTAGCTCAAGTAGATGACATTGATGTCATAGTTTGAAGTCTTGTAAAGAGGTGTGCTACAAGTGGGATTAAGAGGTTAATCTCTTAGTTTGTGCTGTAGTCCTAACATTGTCGTCGATCTAGTAGTGGAGTTTGAGAAATCCACGAGGTAGGTCGTGGTTTTTTTCTTCCCGTGGAGTTATGAGGTTTTTCACGTAAATATCGTGTGTCATCTTCTTACCGCTTATTTATGTGTGTGTGTGTGTCTCTGCTTCTGTGTAACCCGATAGAGGGACCAAAGTTCAAGTACTATGGGTCGACCCATATAACTCAACAATTGGTATCGTAGCAGGTGCTTTCTAAAAGGCTAACACCTTGAAAGACTCTTGTGAAATATGGCAAAGACCACCGATTCGAAGAAGGACAGCCTACCACCACTGGCCCCGTTTAATGGACAATATTACGGTTGGTGGAAGACAAGAATGCACGCTTTATCATGTATGAGGATAGTGAGTCAGTGGGATGTAGTGTTGATGGACCCTATGTCCCATGAAAATAGTAAAGGAAGAGAGACAACCATCTTTATTCCCAAAACCGTGAAGGAGTTCAATGACAATGACATAAAGCTCATTGAAAAGAACTACAAAGCAAAAAAGCTCCTTGTGTGCGGAATAGGTCCAGATGAGTATAATAGAATCTCTACTCGTCGGGGACCGCCAAGGAGATAAGGGACCTGTCTCAAAATAACACATGAAGGAACCAGCTTGCTAAGGCCCAAGGTAGATATGCTCACTACCCAAGATTTAAATGTTCTCTATGAAGGAAGCTGGAGAGTCCATCCAAGAGAGCCGCATACCCGACTCACTTCCATTACAAAATGAACTTTATTGTTTGGAGAGGTAATAAAACCAAGTCAGCCGGGCTCAGAAAATTCTCAAAGGTTCTTCCCAAGTCTTGGAAAAGCAAAGTCGATGCCATCACCGAGGCCGTGAATCCGGGACATTCTCACAATGGATGAACCTGCCAGAAACTAGAAACTTATGAGCTCAAAAGGCAAATGGTGACTATGTGTTGAGCGTGCAAGGAAAAGGGTCTAGCTCTCAAAGGAGCTCAAGCAAGCTCCGCATGAGGAGGATGAAGACATGGCCTACTTGACGCAGGAGGTTTCAAAGTGATTAGGGCGGGCGGCGCTTTTTCAAACAAGCCAAGTTCTAACAGGGGACCTCGGTTCCAATGATCTCTCGCCACAATTGTGGAAACCGTGTCACTTTATCAAAGACCGCCCATTGCATAAAGTCGACTACAAGGGAGTACCTCGAGAACCAAAGCAAGCGTAAAAGAACCCGAAGAAGGACCGCGTCCCGTATAAGTTCGTAAGGAGAGCAATGGACAAGCCGTCAAGTGCCTCTAGCAAAGATGGGGAAATTCTTCCTACGAGCTTCTGATAAGGATGAAGTCAGAGGATGCTTCAATGATGACAATGGAGGACAATGATTCACCCTTCAACACGTATGTTTGCCTTCATGGAAAATTCAAATGCAAACATGCGTATGAAGAAGAAGAGGTAACTTTCCATGACATTAAAAAGAACTTAAAGGATTACATAACGTAGGGAATTAAGATCTTTAGTTTGCGTATTAATTGACTCATTCTATGATCTTACTAAAGAAAAGGAAAGTTTGAATCAGGATTGATGAACTTGAGTCGAAAAGAAAATCTTGATCACTAACTGCCTAGACTAGAAGAAAAATGTCAAGAGTTAAAGAATGAGCAGACAATTTCATTAAAAGGGGGCTATGACATGAGAAATGCTCAAAGCGAGTTGGAGGAAGATTTAAAGGTCACAAGATGAGCTTTACTTAATAATGAAAAAGAAAATTCTCGAGCTTGAGAAAGATGTGATCCACCTTAAGACTAAGCTTGAGAATTCTCTTAAGTGGAATGCTTCCGCCGATCTGGAAAACCACCGGGTAAATATCTAACTCGTGAAGTGATTGGATACAAGAAAATCTATCCCATATAATCCCACAAAAGAAATATGGATCTAACCCCGATAATCCGTTGTGTACACACCGCGGAAGAAATGGTCACCTTAGACTCCGACCGGTGTTTCTAGGCAAGCCGCTCGACGAAGGTCGTGATCAAAAGAAAGAGAAATCGTGTGGAACATCAAGGCACCCGGTCCCAAAATGTCTCAATTCTAGGGGCTACCCGAATGGTCGAAAAGGAATTTAATTTTGCCTCGTCTCTGCATTCTAACTCAAGCTCAAATGGGTTCCTAAGTCTAATTCGTGATTTGCCTGTGAAAGAAGAGAGAAGTAATAAAATGGTACATGGATAAGGCATCAAGCCAAATGCTACGATGTGAGAAATTAATAATTTTCTCACTCAAAGCATATCAAGGAGGATCGTTGTCTTTGGAGATGGCAAAAAGGGGAATATTCTGTTGAAGATTGGGAATAAGGTTTGATCATGCCATAGAAAAATGTCTTCTATGTGAATGGATCAAGCACACTTACCGAGTGTCTCACAGACTGGGTGACAAAGAAATGAGGTCAAATTTCTCTCGTATAGGTGCACAAAGGATGTACCTTCGATCGTGTGGGAAGGTGATTTTGACTGCTGCATGATGCAAAGCATGTATGTTGGGCCGATCTCGACTCAAAAACACTAAAGATGGCCTAAATTGCTTAAGGGTGGTGGATGATGAAGCTACCCCGTGGTACGTATAGTCGGGGCATGTCTGCTCTCCTCAACAAGTTAGTGTCCAGTGGACCTCGTTCCGAGGATCTCCAAAGGTGAAATTTGCCTAAAGCGATATGTGATGCCCGTGCTTCAAGGGAAACATACTGCATCTTTTTCAAAAATAAGAAGGAAGTGAGCACCTCACTCTGGAACTACTCCACATGGACTGGGTGGTGGACCCATCAAAATTGCAAGTCGTGGGAGGAAAGAAACTCATTTTTGTGGTGTTGATGATTACTCAAGGTACACTGGGCAATGTTTCTTCGCCCAAGGATGAAATATTCCCTACCTTGAGTCATTTGCGAATCAAATTCAAGTGAAGCCGAACCGCAACTTTGCAGATCAGTCCGACCATGGAATCAATTTGAAAATTAGCAAAATTTGAAGCCTTTGTGTTGCCAAGGGAATCAATCATAATTTCTACTCCTAGGACTCACAACAAAACGGAGTAGTTGGAAAGGAAGAAGAATCGAACACTTGCCGATATTGCTAGAACAATGCCGATGTAATGGGAGGTGTGGCAATGTCATTTTGGGCGGACAACACAACTTGCTATGTGGTCAATAGGTGTCTAATCCGGCCCTTACTTGGAAAAATCCCTATGAGCCGCCGAACAAAAAAGAAGCCGATGCCGAACTACCTCAAATGGTCTTTGGATGCAAGTGCTTTGTGTTGAACAATGGCAAGGATAACCTAGGAAAATTTGATCCCAAAAGTGATGAAGGAATTTTTCTGGGCTACTTCTTAAAAAGCAAAGCATACCGAGTCTATAATAAATGGACTCAAAGGTGTTGAAGAAAGTATCCATGTCATTTTCGATGAAAGTGGAAGTCAAGATCACGTAAAATATGAATGAGGATGAACTTGGAGAACTCTAATCCAAAGGAAAGAAGCCAACTCAGATCCATCCGTGACATGATGCACCGACAACTCCTTACAGGATGGAGAGATCGTGCCGCTCTTAAAGAAGAGCAAACAGAACTTACCATCGAAAAGGACCTGCGTAAGGAAGACGCTACGTAAGGCAACCCAGTAAGAGGGACCAGTTTAGAAGCAAGAGAATCCTCGGTGAGGGGTTCCAATTGGAAACACAAATCCTCTCATCCTCTTGATAACTTGATGTCCTCCTGACTCGTGAATGTAGACTCAGATCAGACACGGAACACATTTGCCTTCAAATTTTCACTACGCATCAGCCTAAAACATTAAGCGAGGATCTCAAGGATGTGGAATTGTCAATGCAATGCAAGAGGAGCCGCATCAATTCGAGAGAAATAAATTCCTGCACCCGGGTCCAAATCCATTTGATGTAATCTGTTATTGGGACCAGGGTCTTCGTGAACAAGCTAAATGAGCAAGGGATTACCGCTGAACAAGGCTCTTTTGGTTGTTCAAGGTACAAACCAGGAGGAAGGAATTGACTATGATGAGACTTTTGCTCCCTGTAGTAAGAATGGAAGCCATCCGCATGCTAATCGCCTTGCCTCCTTCATGGAATTCAAGTTTGTTCCAAATGGATGTCAAAAGTGCCTTCCTAAATGGGTACTTAAAGGAAGAAGTATATGTGAAACAACCCCCAGGATTTGAAGATATTGACAAGCCTCACCATGTATACAAGCTGGACAAGGCTTTGTATGGACTAAAGCAAACTCGCCTAGAGCTCGGTATGAAAGATCATCCAAATTTCCTTCTCCGATAATGGATTCAAGAGAGGAAGAATCGAGTAACACTCTTTTTCTCAAGACAAGAGGAAGAAACCCGCTATCGCTCAAGTATATGTTGATGATATTATTTTTGGAGCAACAATTTGACTCACTGCGGAAGACTTTGCAAAGCTTATGGGAAGTGAGTTTGAGATGAGCATGATGGGAGAGCTCATGTTTTTCTTAGGTCTCCAAGTCACAGATAGAACCGAACTCGGCTATTTGCCGCAGGAAAGATATCACGGAACTGCTCACAAGATTCCATATGGAAATGCCAAGCCAATTGACACTCCCATGTGAACCGCTCTCAAAGTTGGACAATGACTTAACTCCGGTCCACTGAATGAAACTATGTAATGTGAGGGGATCATTGGTTCACTTCTCTACTTGACAGCTACAGCTCCGATATTGTATTTAGCGTGGGAATGTGTACTGCCTTCAAGCTTGTCCCAAGGAATATCATTTGAAGGTCAAGTAAGAGAATTCTCTCAGATATCTCAAGGGGACCTAAGATTTGGTCCTTTTCATCCATCCGTTGATCATTTGAACTTGTTGGCTAATGTAATGTTGACTATGCCGGGTACTGCTGATAGGAAAAGTACCTCCGAATGGATCATTTCCCTGGTCCTTCACCTGTCTTCTCTTCGGGATCAAGAAAACAAAATTCATGGCACTCTACCAAATTGGCAGATGGTGTGGTCAGCCGCTTCATGTTGTGCTCAACTACCGTGGATCGTGCAAAGAACTGGAGGATTTTGAGTTCGACTGAGTGTGTGTGCCTTGATGTGGTGATAATACCAAAGGCTCGAATATGGCTAAGAATCCAGCAAGTAACATAAGCAATCCAAGCACATTGACATCGTGCATCACTTTCTAAGGGACAATGTTGAGAAGGGAAATATTATTCGTAGAATTTTGGTAATCGTAAGATTCGATTGCGGATATCTTACTAAAGTCTCTTGGTGGATCACTGAGGAAAAAAATGGGACATATCGGGTTTGATTAAAATGAATTAATTCTCTTTCTTCTCCTTAAAGTTTTGACTCTTGTATTGGCTATGATCGCACGTGTATCCTTGATAGTTTGTTATCGATATGTCTAACTCCGTCTATACCTCCCTAGGTATACACGCATGGTGTGGATTGAGACAAAATGAGTTGACAAGACAGGACTCGTGTGGGATCGGTCCTACTAGCCGCATTACGTTTTCACTTATAAACATAATCGTGAGGAATATTCCGAGAATTGCTCTTCCCGCCATTATCCGGCACTTGGCCAAGGCAACCCTCCGCCACTCCACTAGTCCAAACGTTGCCTTGATTAGACGTGACACTCCCTCATAAAGACCCCTCATCTACATCTTCTCACTTCTAAAACTTCTTCCGCAAATACACTCTCAAATCTCTCTCTTCATCCCATCCCTACCTACTCAATCAATAGAAACCTCTTTCCATTTTCTCAAAATGTCTTACTCTTTTTCTACCTCGACATCATCCGAGAAACAGTCGAATTTCCTCACCCCAAAGAACTGTGAATAGGGAGACTATTCGACATCACTCCCCTTCGTGAACTCCTTCTCCAATTTCTGCATTTCCTCCCTTCAATAGTCGACCTTAACATTGCCCTCTCCGTTAACTCGAGCCGTCTGGGACCCTCCGAGGCCTCAACAGGGCGTACCTTGAAAACCCCCTCTCGCCCACTCCCCCGCAACCTCTTCCCCACTATGTTGTGTCTCCCTCCCTCTTTCAAACCAAGAACCCTTCCTCCGGACCCGTGGTGGGAAGCCCTACACCTAACGGATAATCTTCATGAACCAGTTCTACTTCTCAACCACCCGTGTCTTTGTCCCCGTGAGCAAAACCCTCTTCCAAAAGATGCTACTGACACAGTTCCCTCAGCCGCCTTCCCTTCCTCGCCTCCTCCTTGTGTTGCCTCATCCCCAAAGTGGGATGGAACTCCTCAAAAGCTTCGTATACTCTCCAATCTTGCCGATGAACAAGAGATGAGGAGAATCTAGATGATGAGCCGCTGCCTAAGGTAAGAAAAGTAAGTTCTGTGCACCTAAGACCAAATTGTGTGGACCGTGTCTGGCCCTCTCACACCAGGCCTCTCTGCACAAAAGCTCATGGCCGATGCCCTAAAAGGAAAGCCAAGCTAGACAAACCCAAAAGAAGAAAACTTAAAAGGAGAGCGGTAGTTGACGAAGAAGTACGTGCACTGATGTTGTGGTTGATGAGGAGGGAAGTGACTTAGACTCTTGGTCGCTGCTGTTTAGGACAAGGCACCACTTCTAAGCCCAAGCCAAAAGGTAAGAGAAAGTGTTGCTCGCGTCCTCACAAAGAGAAAACCAAAAGGAGAAAGCCCATCTAAAGGGTTTCCGCGGATGAAGTGAGGGCTCCCGCGATGCCTCTTCCTTCATCCCTGTAAAGAGCTTCCTCGTACCGCAGGGCGGTGTGCCTCTCTCCAGAGAAAACAGATTTATCTGTGGCTGTCCAGGACAGCACTTCATTTGGCGTAGTCAAAAGTGTTAAGGGGGAGAGTCTTTGATCCCGACATTTGTGATAACAGGCGGGCAATGGCGTAACTAGTGGAGATGGCCACACTTCCAAGGCCGGAGACACCCGTTTGTTCCTCTAGTCCCTACCTTATATGAGGCTGAGGTAAGAGAGTTTTATCATGAGTTGGAGTTTACGAAAATGGTACTTCCACTAGCAAGGTGAGCTGAGTCACCTTCATGCTAAAATGAGAAAGTGTCGCTCAATCCTCAAGGTACCCACAGAGGAATCAGGTCGGTTAATGATGAATGTGCTCAAAGACGCATTTATCTCCTTGATTGCCAAGCTTGAGATGTACTAATGTGGGAGAGGGTGTTCAAGAAACAAAGATTTAAGGGTGAATATCAAATATTTGAATTTGTTAACAAAGTCCTTCTAGCAAGGGAATAAAGGAGGACTGCTATGAATTGCCGATTTATTCCGATGGAGGCTCTCAAGACGCTTCTGCACCCCATAAGCCCGCTTCTGTGATGATAGATCACATACACAAGATAATGCACGCCAAGGATGGGAAGCATGGCTCGGCTTATGGATTCTCACAACAAGGTTTTTGAATTTTGGAGTTGAATGCGGGTCAGATAGTTGGGACAAAGCAGCGATGTTTACTCTCTCGACGCTAGAAGAGTGTGAATGCGTAATGCGACGAGGAGGTGTAAAGAGCCGGGCCACTAATGTCGGACTTGATTTCCTCGCAAGAGAAGTCCACCGGTGGAGATAGAACGTTTACCGCTTCCGCTTGTATTGCATGAGGCCGAGATAGTTCGCTGAAGGCGCACCCGTGAGGAACCCGGTGCGCTCCGCCTCCTAAGGGAGGAAAATGCGGCACTCAATCGGTATGCTTTCCCAAAAGGAAGCCGAAATTGTGCAACTCAAGGCACACCAGCCGTGAAACCGAGTCCCTCTCGAGCCGAGGTCAAGGACTTGACTAAGAACCGCCCACCGCCCATGAAACCTTAATGATCAGACTTCCGCCTCTTACCCACACTGCCCGCCCCAAATGATGTCCCCGCTCGCTTTCCGATCCTTAACCTGTCCTAACTTACCTTACTTTTGTTTCCCCAATGACAGCTTCTTGTAATATTCTCTCTCAGATTATGCTAATGTAATGCTTACCTACTTGAATGGATTTGGTCGTTGCATTGTTCCTATTGTTTATTTTCCCACTTCTCCTTATTCTCATAATATTCATGTTAGTGTTGCCTCAGTGGCCATGAGTTAACTTAATCTCTCGCACTCTTGTCTCGGGTTTACCGTTTTTTTCTTTTTATGATGCCAAAGGAAGATAATTCTAGTTGTGGGGAAGAAATGATGAATGTCTTAGAGACAAAGGGGGAAGAAAATGATGGGATTATGGTGATAGGGGAATACAATTGTGAAGCCCGGTTTCCAGAAACGTGCAAAGAAGGGGATAGAAGGTTGTCATCATCAAAAGGGGAAATTGTTAGATTGTCGGGTTTTCGATGATATCAATCCCATACAGGGACCTGATCTCTCAGGCCGGTGTGACTCAAATTTGAACTGGCGGGAAAATCCTTACTACCGTAGTTGCTGCTTGGCAAAGCTGTGTTGGTGAGAACAAATAGTGGCGCAGTTAGCGAGAAAGATGGAAGCATTGGTAAAGAAATTAAGCATATAGGTCATATGTACTTGACCAATGGGAGAGTTTTCTTGTCAGGAATAAATAATTTTTATCCATTGGAAAAAAGAGAGTTGGACAAACAAATAGGTGGACAAAGCCAACAACTCTTTCATTCGTAAATTGGACTTGATCATTGCTTCTTCTTCTTCTCAAAAAAGGCAAATGCATTGTTTCTTTTGTTCAAAGCAAGGATTGAAGTCATTGAGCTCAAATCGCAGGCTGCCATCAAAGAAGAAGAAGTGCACCGTAATAGATAGAAAACTTTGTCATTTGTTCAAATGTTTGTTTTCTCTGTTTTTAAAGATTGTTGTTTCGGGCTAACTAGGTTAGTTGACATTTCAAGTAGAGTTAGCTTTGTATTTCGCCTGAGTTTTAGCCGAAGTAGATGACATTGATGTCATAATTTGAAGTCTTGTAATAGAGGTGTTACAAGTGGGAGATTAGGAGGTTAATCTCTTAGTTTGTGCTAGAGTCTTAATATTGTTGCTCGATCTAGTAGTGGAGTTTGAGAAATCCTACGAGGTAGGTCGTAGCTTTTTCCTGTGAGCAAGGAGGTTTTCCACGTAAATATCGGGGGAAATATCTTCTTACCGTTTTTATTTACGTGTGTGTGTGTATCCGTTTCTGTGTAACCCGATAGAGGGACCATGTCCGGGTACGGTGGTTGACCCATAACCCAACAAGATAACTAGTCAGTTTGATATATATCTATTCTAGGGTGTGTCTTCTTAAGATGGTTATCTGTGAATATCCATATATGGAATGCAAAGAATCGAATTCCAGATATTTTAAAAAAGTGTACACCGGTGTAAAGCCTCAAGGTTTCTAAAAAGGTGAAGGACTCAGAAAGTGAAAGATATCATTGAGAAGTGTATATTTCTCGTGTCTCCATAGGGCCGCTTATGAAGAGTTGCCAAGATCCCTTCATAAGCAATGGTGGATCATCAACATTGAAGAGTTGTGCTCCCGCCGCGCCCGTACTTAGCCATTCTTCTGCCCATTGGCCATAATGTTGTGCTAGGATATTAGGAATTTATATTAGGTGTGATGATCATTAATAGGATAAATCATGAGCTACGTTCAAGTTTTGATTGAGGTGTAATTTCATTGATTCTTTATCACACATTGTCTCTGCCAATTTTTAGAGCAACAAGAGCCCGTACTTTTTCTCGGAATTTGTTGTTATTATCGTATTTTAGTTGACCGGTTATTGAGAAAGGGAATATGTCATCTTTGCAATAACGGCGCTTGTGTTCATTTTGTTTTTTCCTTATTGTAAATCCATAATTGATGTATCGGAATATTTTGTGTTGCTTATGATTTTTCTATAATTTTCTTAGCGCTGACCAAGCCAAGGGTTTTATTAAACTCGACATTCGAGACAATCATTAATTGTTTTCACCCCCAAAAGTGGGAAAAATAATAATGAAGAAGCCAAAAAAAAAAAGGGGGCTGATTAATAGGTGGAATTTATTGATGAATTGATGCATCCATCCATTTTTATAGTTCATTGGTTATCTTAATACTTAAAATGATCCTTTTAAATTTTACCGATCTTGGAGAAGCCTTTACAAAATCATGAGGTCTCCAAAACATAAATTTAAGGATATGAGAAACACAAAGAAAAGTAGACAACAAATTGAAAGTAATTAAGAAACAGAGAAAGTAAACAACAATACTTATAATACTATGGTAATTAATTAATACCGTATAATCAAGATCTTCTCGCTACCATAATTAATTGATTGCTTCATGTTGACCTTGGATTTTGCATCTCGCTTTATTAAGGGAACAAAGGCAATATGAAGCTTGAGAGTAGATACTCTTGGTGTTGCTAATTGGTTTGACTAATTGTGATTTTGAGTCATCTAAATTAGTTTCATGATCATGACTTTTTCTTCTCTTGTATTGGCCAAGAGATTTATTTGTTGTGATATTTTGTCTCTTTGGATTGCTTTCTGGGGAGGAAGAAAGTATATAGGAAAAAGTCCAGCGCGGTTGTGCTTTTGTAACTTATATGACTAGAGAAGGTGCAGAGACTGCTCATGGACTTCAATAAACAAGTTGGTGATGAAGGACCCGAGACTGCCACTCCTCGGGAGACTCAAGTTCCTGCCGAGTCCGAGGTCCCGATGAAGCAAGATGCTAACGCTATGGCTCACGTAGATTGCCGCCCGCAGCGCCTGGCATCACTGCCAGCTGCATCTGCTTTCTTCTAAATTACCAGACACTTTGACCAATCATCCATGCCTTACTTCAACATATGCTTTATGAATTTTACATTTGTGCTAGTCCACATAAGAATATGCATAAATGAACCTTGCTAAGTGTATATGAGCTTATGTTATACATGAAACTCCTTAGAAAGTAACAATTGGAGGAGTGGTATAAAGATACTGAGGTTTCCTTGTCCAAGAGTTGTACATCCAAAGAGATTGATTACAAGAATTTTAAGTCGAGAAAAGTACTATATTTGCCGCTAATGTTGGCTGATAGTGCGTGATTTCCTAATTGGGGAGGAAATCGCCTATACAACAAACGTACGTATCAATTGGGGAATAATAAGGATAACTCGAGTGCCGTTTAGAGATGGAGTTAAACATCAGAAATAAATAGAATCGTAGATCTAAGTTGAAATTAATTTAAATTAATGTACTATATATTTGTTACGTTGCCTATTTTTGGTGAACATTAAATCAGATAAAAATTATGAAGCATAAAATGTAATGTGCATGTTGATATATATAACAAGAGTTTTATTGAAGAACAAGAAAAAGAAAGAATCAAAAAGCTAACTGAGAATAGAATACAATGATCTAGAATGGGCAAGTTTACAGGCATAAGACTACCTAAAACCCTGCATGCCCAGGACTGCTCTAAAACCCAAGGCCCAATCAAGCAACAATTATATGGGCTAACATTCCCCCTCAAACTCATAATGCGACAAAGAATAAGCATTGAGGAGTTTGTCACACAAGAAACGAAACCGAGACGCCGACCGAGCCTTCGTAAAGGTCAACAATCTCAAGGCCGATGGAACAAAAGGAGTTTATATGAATCCCGAGCCGGAGATGATGACGAGTGAAGTATAAATCAATCTCAATGTGCTTCGTCCGCCATGGAAAACAAAGAGTTTTGCAATTTGCATCGCACTCTTGTTATCACAATGTGAGGAGTAGACCGAGAAATGTGAACCCCCATGACCGCAAGTGAAGCCGCCGTAGCCAAACAATCTCATGTAGTCACTACCATAGCACGATACTCAAACTTCCGTGAAGATCTAGAGAGACAACATCTTGTTTCTCGCTTCTTCCATGATATCAGCAATCCAAGGAACACACAAAACCAGCGCAGGATTTGCGATCATTGCGATCACCATCCCAATCAAACATCACTACAGGCTCGCAACTCGAGAGATGACGTCGAGGGAAACAAGAGGTTCAGAACCGGTGCCACGAAGATATCTCAAAATACGAAGAACAGCTTTCCAAGAATCAAGTAGAGCAAAAGAATAAATCAAGTTAACAACGGAATCGATGAGCTAAGATCCAAGTAGTAACGGTAAGATACAATTAAGTTACCTACAAATGCACCCGATAAAGACTGGACCGTTAACAAACACCATCACTAGGAGAGTACCGTGCATTGTTTCAAGTGGAGTATCTGCAAACCCTATTGTCGAAAGGCGCACCCGTTAAACAAGTCGATATATACTTAGTCTCGAGAGAGAAGATATCCTTTCTTAGACCGAGCCACCTCAATACCCAAAAATAACGAAAGGTGCCCAATTCCTTCATGGCAAACCGATGAGCCAAATCTGCTTCAATAATCAATACCATCATGATCATCACCAAATATAACCATATCATCTACGTATAAGGACAAAAGGATTCACTCTGCACTCGTACTCTAACAAACAACGCCGAATCATGGTTATCAATGCCAAGGGAAGTAATCATTAGTTGGAGACTTTCTCAAACCAAGCACGAGGGGCTTGCTTGAGACCATATAGAGCTTTTCTCGGTCACAAACTTCACCCGCCGGTGATCAATACCCTGGAGGAGTCATATATACACTTCCTCATGGAGATCACCATCTTCAGAAATTTAATTCTTGACATCATTTGAAATATCTTCCACTTTCGAATCCGATGCAACCCAAGAATTATGCTAATAGTCGTCATCTTTTTGTCAATGGCAAAGGTCTCCTCATAGTCCATACCATATTTTTGTGAGTACCTTTTTGCTACAAGTCTAGCCTTGAACCTTTCAAATGCACTCCATCGCTTTATTTTTATCTTATACACCCATCGATAGCCAATCGTATGTTTATGTGTGGGAGGGTAACCAAATCCCATGTGTGTGTCCGATGAAGATGTGTTGAGTTCCTCTCGCCGCATCAGCCAAAGAGGATCGACATGCCCATGTGACTCTGTGTTCGACAATTGGATGTATGTTTGTAATAAAGGAAGCAAATGGGGGTGAGTAGGCAGAAAATTTGCCAGCTTACAACCACTACAAAGGACTCACGACAAAGGACTCAAACGAAAAGAAGACAAATCAATGCCGGAGGCAAGAACAAATGTACACTCGGTGCACTCTCCAGGACATAGAGTTCCCAACCTACGGCCAATCCTAATCACCTTCGGGAGTGTGTTGGTCCCTGCATAAACACAAACAGAGTCGAAAAGAATACCCAGATCAGCCACAACTGACTAATCGGAAGCAAGATTAAAAGTAAGTTTAGGAATATAATAGACATCGGACGTACAGCGTGAGAAGTTGTAATAACCGACACCTCGACGCATAGATGTAGCATCAAGGCATATGGCACAGAGAGTGGTGAAATGGGTGACAAGGAACCAAAAGATGATGACAATGTGATATGATGGGTCGCACTAAAATCCGTAATCCACAAGGATGGGGGAATACCCGATGTAATCGGGAGGAAGCCGCCTCTGAGCCGGATCGCCGATACGGCAAGAGACGGGATGCCAAAACTGCTCGAACTGCTCAACACCCGAGGATCCAACGCCGAAGGAGGCATAGTGCTAGACTCGCATCTAACATGCAGTGAGCAGCTAGCCGATCGTGGAGGAGTACCAAAGGAGTGTGGGCCGTCCATTCTTCATGGTCGGTCAACTTAGCTTTGTTGAGTAACAACTTAATAATCGAGCCTTCCAATGATTTTTCCGCTGCAAATGCACACTATCAAATGCAACTTAGGAGATCATCGCATTGATTGGAAGTCCGAGCCGAGAACGTTGTGGTCCGGATCGATCTCGCTAATCAACAAACACAGCAAGAGTAGGTGTTTTTGACCTTTATCCAATTGAGACTTGATACGAGTCTCTTTCGCACCGCTCATGGACAACCGAATCAACTGGAGGGAGATCGATTGAAGGATTGTTCCACGCAGCCCTTCAAAATCAGAACGTAATGCCATCAAAAATTGAACCAAACGTTGTTCTTCCCTCCTAGCAATATACGACGCAAAACCTTTCGGGCTCCGTTGATTCAAGTAAGGGCCAATTGATCCCACAAATCAGACATAGCAAGATAGAAATCTTGAATGCTCATAGCATTCCTGCTGAAGAGCATAAATATCGTATTCTAATTGATACGCTTTCAAATTAGACCGAGTGTGGCATTTCCAAGTGATCCCGCATTCTTTAGCTAAGTCATATTTAGCCAATTGCACACCAATCACCGAGTTAATGAAATGCTAATCCAAGTTCGATAACCTTGAAGTTAGCAGTTTTTCATAAATCCAACGACAATACAAAGTCCTCAAATTCTCTCATCCTTAGGTTTAGATTTAACCCCAAAGAATATAGCCCCACATGTTTTTGCCACGAAGAAAATTCATCATGACATAACTCCAATACGCATAATTTTTGCCATCTAATTGAGTGTTAATGGATTGAGAGAATCATCCTTTCCAGCCATATTGACAAAGGCAAAGCGAATACAAAGAAGAAAGCAATCCCAAAACAACGATAAGAACAAAATACCCTAGTCAAAAATCAAACCAAACCAACAACGCCGTCAAAATCAAACCAAACCAACAACGCCGGGCCCAAATCTAACCAAACCAACAACGGCAAAGAACAATAGATCTAAACGACTTAGCGGAAGCATCAAACACAAGGAGAACATCAACTCGATCCGCGAAATTGGATTATTTACAAGTAGGAAGAATCGATTTATTTTGGCTCTAATACCATGTTGATATATAACAAGGGTTTTATTGAAGAACAAGAAAAGAAAGAATCAAAAAGCTAACGCGAGAATAGAATACAATGATCTTTCGGGGAAGGTACCTACATAGGCATAAGACTACCTAGAAACCCTAAGGCCCATCTCGCTAACAATTATATGGGCTAACAAAGGCACACTTATTGGGATATTGTAATATATTAGAGCGCCTGAGGAAGTCAATTAAAATTGATCGTGAATCGATCGAAGCTTGTTTGCACGGATTTTGTACCAAAAATCTCATCTTCAAATAAAGAAGACAAACATTATTAATTCTCTTGAAACCATTCACCATAAAACAGAAACATTCAAGAAACCGAGTAGAATAAAATGGTTTTTAATTTTTGATTAACTAAAATAGGTCGTTATTTATGATTGAGATCAAATAAATCAATAAATTAATATTTCTATTAATTAAAGTCCCATATATGCCATCTCATAACCCAAAAATCAACCTTAAGGGTAATTATAGTTCAATAGGGGAAGGAAGGATAATTTTAACCTAAAAATTACCATTAACCGCAATTAGAGTCCAATAAGGTAGAAGGACAGATTTGAACCATTTTCAATATGTTAGGCACATTTTTTACATACATATTTAATATCTATAACAATAGTAAAATATTTATCCGTAATAAGCGTTTACACCAAATTAATAAATACAAAAAATCATAATTTTATGATATATGTTTTCATGTGTGTTTTTATTATTAAATTATAATTAATTAATATACATATTCATCTCAACTTAATTTATGACTTAACCATAATAAATTAATATTATTTAATATAAATACGAGTAAACTTTTAGCAACTTGGATCCTCACTTTCGATCGAGTTCCTATTCATAGACATCCTCCAGTGCATCTCTTAGACAGTATTCCCCGTCTCAAATTGTTTATCCTAATTTTTTAAATAATTATTTTAAATGTATTTTTATTTTAAAATTTTACATAAAATTAATTATATTTTTTAATAAATAACTAATTAAGTTTACAATTACCAATTAATAGTTCTTTTCTTTTATATTAATTCAATAATTTAAAAAAATAAAATATTCAAATGAAAATAAATTATATCTTAAATTTTTTTATTTTATTAAAGATTTCAAGTTTAAAATATTTATTAATTAATATTATTTTAAAAATCATGTAAAAGAGAAAGACAAAATATAATTTGAGACCTAGAGAATAATAACAAAAAGAACTCTCAATTTTTCGTGAAATATCAATAAAAAAATCTTTATTTTTTTTTTACTCTTTTAATGACTTTCCGTGATACTTAAGCGAAGTTAAATGACTTTTTTGTTACACAAAATAGTAAATGTGACTTACTAGCGATTTCTTCGTTACAAAATAGTTTAGTGACTTATAATATTCCCACTAGGTAAGTTGTGATTAATTAATCAGATATATATATATATATATATAACTAGTAAATTTATTTGCACTTCGCGATTATTAAGATAATATTAAATTTACACAAAATCAATATTCTTATAAGAATCTTTAGATAGTAAACTTGAAATAAAAAATATAAACTACATTTTTTATATATGTTTATATTAATTATACATGCATGATTACCTTATTTTTTAAATTATTCTATGATATGTACTATATTCTCAGAAAAGAATAAAAAAGATGTGATATTACAAAAGAAAAAGAAAATACGAAATAAATAAATCTGGCCATTTTTTTATTCTCAATATCTTTTAATTATTTCCCTTTTTCGCTTCGCTTTCATTTTTCCTTCTTTAATAATATTTTGTAGTAGTGTAGTACGCTTTTTCCTTGTTTCTTTAGTAACTTTCTTGTTTATATATTTTAGTTATTTGAATTGTAAGTTATGAATTACACAAAGACATTCTTATTCGAGAATCAAGTGATCTTGTAAATATAATATTTGTATGAGCAATATTACACAAATAATAAAAACAACAACCAACAACATAAAAACAGAAAAACTAAAAAAAATAAAAAAAATATATTATAAAAAAATTATTTGTTTTTTAATTTAGTTGGTTATTATAAATTCACAATTTCAAGTTGAAGTTGAAACTATGGAAATTTTTTATCCAAACTTCAATATATACTATTTGTTCATTGATTCTTGGTCCTTTTCGCAAACTTCTGCTGCATTTACACTTTGTAACCATCTGCCTCTATCTCACTTCAACTTTTTCACTTTATTATTGGTTGTTCCTCACTTACTCCTTCTAAGAGGATCGGATTTCGATCGTATTTTCACTTTCTGCGCATTTCATTCTTTCGAGTAGTTTCTTCTTTCCAACGATAAGGTCCTTAATAGGTAATCAAACCAACGACAATTTCGCCTTATTTGTCTAAACCCTCTCCACCGTTGTTGGAGTCCAACACTGTAATCTTCCAACATATGGACTCTCGTTTTTGTAAAGATATTTACACCGGTACCTAACTCAACCCCAAAAGCTAGCTCAAGGAGGAGGATTGCCCAAGTCCATATAAACAAAACCATCACCCATTTCAATCAATGTAAGACTTCAACCCACTTTAACACCCCCTTTCACCTGCGTATACAAAAGAGCAAGACTACCTAAAGTAACCCTAAGCGCCATCTCAAGTAACAATTATATTTGCTTAACAATAATATAGCTTAACAATAATATGGGTTAACAACTTTATTTTATGTATCTTCATTTCATCGAGCCTTATAAAACATTCATTTTACTCCATTATTATCGATCATTTTTCAAAAAAAAATTCAAACCATATCTTGTTTAGTGTATGATTGATAATGTAAAAATCTTTATATAGATGCGAATGTACAAAGTAATTAAGCTTAATTCGTCCAAAGAAATGCTAAGAACCTAAACCCACTTCTTAAGAATTACGATATAATAAAATTATCACATTCATTGCATAGTTATGTAAGTATTATTTTCAAATTATGATTGTAGCATTTTATTTATTTTAAATAATATATTTTTTTCACGTTTTTTAAATATATATATATATATATATATATATATATATATATATTTCATCATTTTGACTCTTTTCACTACTTTTCTTAATTTCATATTTTAATTTACTCTAATTTAAATAATATAACATATCTCCTAAGGTAGTAAAATTAATTTTCATTTATTTATATCATTTTATTTATTTAATTATTATTTTTGATAATTTTGTTATTTTTTCTATTTTTTATTGTGCAAGAATAAATATGTCAATTACTACTCATCCATTTATTCCTAATTCTTTAATGCAAAAATTTAAATTTCTTTAATATGTATTACTCCATTCATTCTTATTCTTTATTATAAAGATATTAAATACCTTAAAATTATGCTTATTTAAATTTTAAAAATAGAAAAATATTTAAAAAAATTCATGAAAAAGATAAATAAGAATAGAGGTCATACAAGCATGCCACATCAGCATGCCTATGACCTCCTTATATATATTTTAGATTATTTATTCGTATCTAATTTTGCGATTGAATGAATTTAGAAACAATTATATTTTCTTTATTTGAAATTATAATTTTTCATTCAGAATTGATTTAAATAAGCTCCAATCGATGTAGATTTAACTCAACTTTCTTCATTCTTTAATAATAGTGTATTCTTAAAAGTTTAATCCCGATAATTATCAAACAAATCAATTTAAATGAATTAAATTATTTATAAATGAACCAAAAAACTCAAAAGAACCATAAAAAAAAAATATGAATGGAGCTCTTAGAGGTATGCCACATCATCATGCCTGTAAGTCTCCTTTATATATATATTGATTAGAAACAATTAGGAGCAATTGTACATTTTTTTTGGTAAGTAAATATTTTATTTACCAAAATGATCAATACAAACCATATCCTGGCAACATTTGGACAATCCCAGATCTGCCTACTATTAATCCCCTTCTCATCAACTCTTCTACAAGATACCTAGTCAATACTTTAATATTTAAGGGTAGAAAATAAGGCTATCTAATTCCCTCTGCAATCTTACGAACAAAGAACCTCTTCCATGGATTTCCTGGATGATTTGTCGCACCAACACACCTGCTTCTGAAAAATTTTCTTATTCCTCTCAATCCAAAGTGTATATATGCATTTTGACAATGTTTTTCTGTATACCTCTGCATTATTGGACTTACCATGAGCATGTTATATTGCGTAGCTCACTTCTTCTGCCTAGCAAAGAGGTTTCCTATTAATTTCTTGCCAATTCAATATTTCCCCCCAAACCAAATTAGAAAATTGACATAGAAAGAAAAGATGATCATGACTTTCTTCCTCGACCTCACACAATGGACACCAGAGCTCCTCAGTTTCCATCCACCTAGCCAATCTATCACGAGTCTGCAACCTCACTTTTACAGCTAAATACAAAATGAAACACCATTTTGGAGCTCCCAAATTATTACATATAACTTTTCTCCATTGCACTTTTGGAAACTCACCCCTTAACTTGCCATATAACTTCTTAATAGAGAAATTCTGCATTTGTACCACATCCTCTTCAGAGTATCCTGTATCTATAAATGTAGACTTAGCTTTCAATATCTCCTGAACCACCCAAGCTACTTGAGGAATCCGGACCTCCCAGACTGGCTTCCTTTTGATATCGTAGCTATGCATACATTTAACCCACAAAGTGTCCTTTTTACATAGGTTCCACAAAAATTTTGATATAGAAGTCCTATTCCAGTGAAAGATATTTCATATATTAAGCCCTCCAGCTGTTTTAGGCCAATATAATACTTCCCAAGCCACCAAAGCCTTCTTTTACATATCAACTCCCCCAGTCCACAAGAATCTCCTACACAACGATTCAATAAGAGCCAATACTGCCTTAGGCAACACAAGTATCTGAGACCAATATACTTGTATAGCTAATAGGACTGACTTAATCAACTGTAATCTCCCTGCATATGTAAGGAATTTTGCAGTCCAAGAAGTTATTTTCCCCATTATCCTGTCCAGCAACGGTTTGTACTGACCAATAGAAGTCTTTTTAGGACTAAGAGGAATGCCCAGGTACTGAAAAGGTAGCTCTCCTTTGGTGAATTTCAGAAACTCTAGAATTTCAGCTTGCACATCATTGGGCACCCCTCCAAAGTAAATGGAGATTTTCTCAGGATTAGCCTCTAACCCTGAAGCCAGTGAGAATTTATTAAAGCAGGAAAATAGCAACTTGACAGATATTGAATCCCCTCGACAAAATAAGAGAAAATCATCTGCAAAACCAAGTTGTACAATGTTAAGCTTGCTACATTTAGGATGAAAAAGAGAAAATCATCTGCAAAACCAAGTTGTACAATGTTAAGCTTGCTACATTTAGGATGAAAATCGAAATCAGGTTCTCTGATTAGTATCTTGAGTAATCTGGAAAAATACTCTATAACTAATATAAATGGAAATAGGGACATAGGATCCCTTGTCTTAATCTTTTCCTCGCCTGAAATGAAACTGTAAGATGCCCATTTATGGAGTAGTTGTATATAAATTAACTTGTATTCTTAATTAGGCCAAGCATTGTTCATACTTGAATTTGGCCATGGCAATAATTAAATTCATAGTTGTTATCTTCCTAATTGTTCTTTCTTTTTGCTGTAGCTACCATCTTTATGAATCTTCTTCTTCTGATCATTTGAAGACTAATAATAGAATTAATAATGTTGAGTACTCTACAGTATGGAGCAAGAAGACAACTAGTCCCAATAGAAAGTTGAAGCAATGCTGTGATGACTGCGCTGTCTTTTGTTGCTCTTGCATTTGCACTGTTCTTTCTTGTCAATAAGGCATGAGTTTATGTCCCCCCCCTCTCTTTCTCTCTCTGTTTTTTTCCATGTTGAATAAAGGATGATTTATTACGTAAATCATCTCTGTGTGCGGGGTTCTTGAGCCTAGATTCTATTGGAAATAACCTATCTATCTCGCATAAGGTGAGGTTATATATGGTCTATGTATACTTTACCCTCCTCAGACTCCACTTGTCTGTATGAAACACAACTTGTTATAGATGGTTGTTACCTATCGTATTGTAAATTTAAATACAATATTTGTTTTGATTGTTATTTAAATTTTATTATCATATCGTTAAATTCATTGTTTACGTAGCGACGATGAAAAAGCCCCATTTTGTGTAACGACCAATTTGGTGTGATCGCGTTGTTACTTTTTTTCCCTTTTCCTCATACTATTTTGTTTCCTTATTTATAAAGTAATTATTAGACCAACTATAATGTATAAGACGGAATGTTGGCTGGTCAAGAACTTACACGTTCAAAAGATAAAAATAGTTAAAATGAGAATATTGGGATGGATGTATGAGCATACTAGGAGAGATAGGATTAAGAATGAAATTATTCGAGAGAAGGTGGAAATGACTCTCCATGATGGATAAGACTAGAAAAGCGAGGCTAAGATGATTCAGGAATGTGAAGAGGAGATGCATAAACGCCCAAGTGAGGAGGTGCGAGAGGTTGACAATGCGGGCAAGAGATGTAGAGTAGGCTGAAGAACTATTAGGTAGAGATGATTAGACATGACATATCACACTTACAGTTCAAGGATATGACTCTAGATAGAAAAGATATGTAAATCGAGAATTAGGACAGAAGGTTAATACGTATACTTTTCAGCCTAATATCTTTTTGTGACACACCCTTGTTGGTAACCGTATTGTGCTACGACCGATTCATAACATAATTATTGGAATCTGGACTTGTGTTGGAGTTTGGACTTGTGTTAATTGGTTATAGCCTGAAAGAATAGTGACATGACCCTATTGGTGGATTAATAAAAGACTAGGCCTAATATATTTTATTGTGTGTGTGGATAAGTTAGGTCCAATAACTATTGGCCTATGATGGGTTGGAACTCTATAAATAGATTAGTTCGGACCACTCAAAAATAACAAAGAAA
>JACEIK010001158.1:21584-49858 GCA_018107945.1 Datura stramonium
GTAGGGAGCATGATTGTATCTCACGATATAATTTGTGTTAGGATAGAAATATACCTAATACCTTGCTTGGTTGATAAAACAGGAAGATAGCAAGACACCACTTAGAATTATCACATCACCACTCGAAGAAGTAGTTGTGAAGCTAGGTTGAGTCGAATGATTAGGAGTATGAGAGTCCCTAATCATATCCACGTAAACCACATCGACATAATTAATTGCCCACGAACTAGAATTAGCATCCTCGCTCACAATGTAGTAGTGAGGCTAGTTTGTCGTGTTTAGAGGTTCAAAAGGCCATGAGCATGCAATTCTAATTATGTGAGATGACAATTGATATTTTCATACTTAACCAGTGAAATTCGTAGTAGCACATGATTATCCGGCTTTAGCTCTATGTTGCTCCTTGAGTGAATTCAGAATATTTCGTTGACCGCAATTAGACTTAATTAAACCTTCTCGAAAACTTCTATAGTCAACATTTTTGATATTTTATATCACACTTTAACTTGATAGTTAGCGGAATGGGTCCAGTCCCTGTGGGTTCGACAGTTCGATTCTTAAAAAGAGCCACTATATTACTTGTACGACCCGTACACTTGCGGGGCATCATCAAACGTTCGCTTCTCGCTTCAGTAAGAGGTGTGGTTTGAGCATTATCACCTGAGCACTAGGATTGATAAGGTTCAACGATGCTGATACGACATAAAAATAATAGTTCAGCCACAGAATGGACTGTAATATGGACCTGAGCCTCTACGCAGTCCCTTGGGACAACATCTATCTCCTCGGAGTGATCTACATAGCCCTGTAGGCAGCAACGCAGCTAAACCCTAGGGTTAGTCACAAAAGGCTATATCGGCCAGGGTAAATCCTAATCTGAACAAAAAACATTAATCTCAGACTAATAATAGCAGCTAACCACAACAATCATGCTTCTGGTGTTCTTACGAGAGTCTAGTTCATATTACAACACGACAGGAATAACTCGCCGAATGAATTTGCCTTAACATACCTCGAATGCTGATTTATGATTTAACTGGCGAGGTTTAACTTGCAATCAACATTTCTTTCCAACTGTAACCTTTATGCTAAGAGAATAAGACTAATTTCAATACTAAACTCGACAAATATTGATAACTTTCAATAATAAAGTTAACTATAATCCAACTTTGAATAACTCGGCCGAAAACCTATAATTTTCCGGGAGTTCAGAAGGGAGCAGTGGTTACCTAATGCCTGTGGCCGAGTAGGAATCAATTTGGAGAAATTCTGACAACTTTTACTCGGTGGAGTTCCAATTTTCCGAGAAATTTTTTGAGAAATAATCCGTAGTAATGCTTCCCGTAGGCCTAGAACTCGTTACTCGAAGTTAATTTGAGATTGGATGGAATTTTATTGCGTAATCGGACTAAAAACCATCAAAAACTTGTGTGCTCCTTAGTCTTTGGACGTGGGTATCATTTATGAAATGATTTGAATTAAGTGAAGGGGCTTATATATAACTTAAGGCTGGTGGCAGGGGGTACCTCGATCCAGCCAAGGCGCCACAATTCCCCTGCGCCGTGTCTCCCAAAGAGGCAAATGGCCTGGCACGCCGCGCTGGCTAGTGCACTGCCGCGCCGGCCCCTCGCGGCCAGCCTCGCCCGACCCTGCTTTCGAGGCTTTTCCCACATGCGTCGAGCTCTTCTTATTTGTCACAAATCCACACGTATGCCTACTAACCGATAACATTTTACGGGGTGTAATATAATGCATTTTAAAAAAAAGAAAAAATTGAATGAGAAGTTGGGTCCATGGAAAGAGTTTAAATGGTTATTGATTAATTTGCTTATTTAATAGATTTAAAATTACTATTATGCCCTTGATCATCCTATCATGGGTCTTCTATATATTATTTTAAATAGAAAAATATATACACACACAATATTTTAATTTTAAGAAGAAAAGACTTAAAGAAGATTGAAATTTACTCAGAAGGTTGTTGAAGATGAATGTTGAAAAGTTCTCTCTGGTGGAAATGAAGTGGAGGGTATCCTATGTATAAAGATAAATAATGATAAATATCTGAAGTGGGGATAGATGTCAAATTCTCTAGAAGAGAGACAAATCAAAAAGAAAAAAGATGAAATAAAAAATGTGATGAATATTTAAATATGTGTTAAAAAATTATNATTGTTTAACTCGTTTTAACCTAGATGACTGTTGATTGAGTTTACAATATGCTTTTTTATTAATTTAATCAATTTTGACCCGTTAAAAATTAAATCAAACTCGTTTATTTGACACTCCTAACTCAAATTATGATACATAAAAACTTTCTAGAACTTGGACATAATGATATAAAATTACGATTAATTCCTTCGTCTCATTTTGTGGTACGCTGTGGTGTGATTATGTACCGAATTTAAAAGGGGGGAGGTGGGGAGGGTATTTTGCTCTATAACATGTCATAGACAAATATGTGATTATAAATTATTTTACTAGATATAAAATAAAAATCTTAAAATTTAATATTTATGAAATATAGAAAGATGTGATTCTTCTTAGGACGGGATAAATAGTGTCACATAAAAGGTTAAGGATTCTAAATGACCTTCATAAGGGGTGGTCTGGATTATTTTTGTCCCGCTTTAGAAATTTAGCTAGGAGAAAGCTTTTGTCGTCGATCGGCATAGGTTGTGGTCATAAGTGGATTTTGCCTATAAGCCAAAAGTTTAGGATATTTTACAACGATGAGCCTCTCTCGGTGTGCACAAGTTTTTCTTTATGGAGAAAAAAAAGACAACTTTTATTACCCATCGGCATAAGTTGTAGATATAAATTAATTTTGCATATAAGGCAAAATATTATGATATAAAGTTCTCTTTTTTGCAGAGAAGAAAAAGGTATGCTCCCTCCTTTCTTTTGCTTACTTTTTTAGTTTTCCTTTTATGTGTTTGCTTCAGAAAGTCGTGGGTTTACTTCTTCTTCCTCTTTTTCCCTTTATGAATTTCTGTTTATTATTATTTATATTATTGAATTTTCTTTCAATCATCTTTTGGCCTCTTGAATCTTAAGTTTGTGAGAGGCGATTAATGTGTAATTTGTTCATGGGGTAGACATGGTTGAAAAGTGTGTTTTAAATTAAAATTATTAAAATCGATTAAGCTCTCATTTTTTGGCAAGATTTTTGGAAAACTAAATTTTGCCTATTTTTTAATTTTCCCGAGTTACGTGGGCAGTCACACGACATTTTAAAAAAAAATAAATTAGCACATGTATCGCACAAAAGTAATATAAATGTTCGGGTTACATGCTTTGAGGATGATAGTTCGAATGCACAATACAGCTTAGTAGTTAAATCTTAGCTTCCTTAGCGATATAGTTGGTGTGTTTTGGACGCAACTATATATATATATATATATATATATATATATATATAGAAAAGAGAGAGAGAGAGAGAAGACAAATATACCCTTGGTCCCATCGCTCTTGTCTTTTACAGAGTGAAAATACAAATATCTTTTGGCCAGTGTCAGCTGCCCAAATCTTTCTAGAGTGAAAAGAAGACAAATGTGCCTTTTTACCAACTCTTGATCATGTAATTGGTAGGCCAGGCGTATTTGTCTTCTTACTCTAGAAAGATGAGAGACTGAATCGAAGAACATATATATATACAAAAAATATATTTTTAAGAAATTTTAAAAAAGGTAATAAGAAGAAGGTGAAATTTACCCGAGTAAGTTGTTGAAGATGAATGTTGAAAGTTCTCTCTGAAGTGGAGATGAAGTGGAGGGTATCCTCTCATATATAAAGATAAATAATGATAAATATCTAAAGTGGGGATGAATCTCAAACTCTCTAGAAGAATGAGAAATTAAAATATATTTATTAAAAAAAAGGATGGAATAAAAAATAGTTATGGATATTTAACTATGTGTTAAAAAATTATAGTCAGCTATATACAAATTAATATAATATATAAATGAAGTGAGTCAAAACACAAGCTAATATCTTGCATTTTTGTGAGTTTAGTGTCTGGCCCATACAGTTTGCGTTAGGTACTGAACTATGCACCCTCAAGTTATACAAGCACACCTTAATCTTGTTGGATCAAAATCATGTGTTCAATTATTTTTAAGCTCGCATGGGTGATATTTTATCCATTAAAATTGCATGTAGGTTATAAATTACTGAGTATTTTTTTTTTAAAAAAAAATCACAATATAAAAAAATTCAAAAACACAATCAACAATTTTAACTTTTCTAAATACTATAAAAATATTTTTATTTTTATAACTTATCCATTCTTCTTAAATAGATCTAGTTTTTTTCAAAGATGATTGTATAAATTTTTGCAACAAATTGGACAAGAGAAAATAAATCTTAATTGGAGTAAAAATCATTCTTCATTTCTTCAATTAATAATTTATTTGTCCTAATTATTTCACCCAATTGATAAAGGAGCAAAGAAGATCCAATTAATAATAGTGACATGATTTATATGGGAGGGGAGGAAATTGTGGAGAGAGAGGAAAGACGAAGAAGAAAAAGAAAAGAAAAAGAAGAAGAATGAAGAAGGTGAAAATTTACTCGGTAGGCTATTGAAGATGAATATTGAAAAGTTCTCTTTGGTGGTGGAGAGGAAGTGGAGAGTATCCTATATATATATAAAGATAAATAATGATAAATATCTCAAAGTATATCGAAGCGGGGATAAATCTCAAACTCTTTAGAAGAGTGAGAAACTAAAATATAACTTATAAAAAAAAAAAAAAAAAAGGGTGGAATAAAAATGTGATGAATATTTAATCATGTGTTAAAGCTAGGTCAAATATAAAAATAATATAATATATAAAAATATAAAGATAGATTTTAAGTCCACCAACTTTTAAGTTTTAAGAAAGATAGCCATCTGCTTGGTCACCAAGTCTTCATCTTTCTAGAATGAAAGACAAATATGTCCTTGGTGTATAGCTCTTCATCTTTCTATATAGTAGAAAAACTAGAGGTAAAAGACAAATGTCCTTGATCCTTTAACTATTAAATAACTACGAAGTGAAAAATAAATATCACCATGGTCTACCAAGCTCTTGACTTTCTATATAATATATATTCTTTTTTCTACAATATAGAAATGACTTAAAAGGGACAACCAAAGGGTATTTTGGTTATTTAAGTTAATTATAAATTTTATTTATTTATAATTTTTAACTCTCTATTATGCTATATTTATACAAAATATCGGTATTACACTCATGTCAATATTAGTCACGTGAATAGAGCCAAAAGTTGTGGTGTAAATATTATTTAGACCCCCTACACCAAAGCTGGCGATAATGATGATCACTCCACTTTATAATGTTGTCTATGATGAAGGTAGTGATAACTCTTTCTCTTGAATTCATGCTAAATTTATCAATGATTTTCTAATATACAACTTGCTTATTTTATACTTAATTTTTTTATATCATATTTTTAAATTTATACTATTATGTTGCATCATTTATAACTTTTAGCATATTATGATCATAGATTTTCCCAAGATGGCATAAAGATTTACCATCAATATGATCACTCGATCTGAAGATTGGACTTGCAAGATCCAAATAGTTGATAAAAATCGCTCAAAGCTTAATAGAGATCAAACAAAAAGATTTCAACTTTTAATTTTTTCAAGACGAAGGAATTATTTACTTTATTAATAAAAAGATCCCTAAAAATATTCACATTTATTACTTAAATCCATTGTTTACAATTTTAACTTTATAAATTATATGAATAGTAAAAATAAATTTGAAATTATATATATAATTCGAAGTTACTAGTTACTAATCTTCTTCTGGGAAAATCAAGTTCAAAGTCATTATGTTTGCGGTATATTTGAAGATCTATTGATCTCTTTCAATACTTATTTGGTTTCTACTACACAAGTTAAAGAACCAACTCTTGGACTGAAGATTCCTTTGAATAAATTCACTCGGACAATTGATAGAAATACAATCATTGAGCCAATTGGAAAAGTTACATCTCCGAGGATCCATTACCATTACTTGACACGATTAACTCTTATAGCCTTGAGGTACATTAGAATTATCAACCTAAAGATTATAAATTTATTAATTTTTATATTTCAGTATAAAAATTAAATTATTACTATAAAATAAAGATTTTCATTATCTAATGACTTATTCATTGTTTTTACTTGTGCAAAATGTGCCTTCGTTGTCATTAATGACAATCGCCCAACAAAAGGCAGGAAATGAAAGAAGAATTCGGGAGTTTATTCTCATGGACAAACGGTAAGTATATAAGACATAACATCTCCTATTATTTTTCTTCACCCTTCTACTTGTTACGAGTTTCCTCTCTTCCTCTGCCTTTTCTTCTCTTATTTGTGTTGTCTTTATTACTATGATTTTGGTGTACTAATTATAAACACTCATGATCTACTTGATATTATTTTATACTCATAATTCAATAATATTTTTTAATGTTCTTGTCCGATAATTTTTTACATTATTTTATTCAAATTCACTATTTGTGATATCAACTTGTAGACGTTATGAGCATGACAATGTTAAAATGAATTGATCTTGTATTTCATACACACAACTTTAACACAATATACTAAATCATATATGTTATAATATCTAATGATGCTATCTCAAGTGGTGCTTTGATGAATTTAGTATATTTTCTTAAATAGGTGGCTTTCTATTAATAGATTCGGCATTGTAAATAATAATTTATCTCTAACATTACATACCAACACAATTTTAATGTAAAATTTGAACATATCTTCTCATTTTCAACATATGCAGGAAAACCAACAAAATTGGCACTCGGGAGGGATTTCGTGATCATGATGGGAATAAACTTTTAACAAATTTCATGAATACCAGTCATTCTTGGTAGAAGAAGCCCAAGGAAGAAATCTTAAGGTAAATAGTCAACATAAATATTTTTTTTTCCTTTTAAAAATATTACATGATGATATTAAAACTCAATATCAAATTAATATAGGATCAACAAATAGATTCAATGGTTTGACCGAACACATTCAATACAACAATTTAAATCAATCACTCCATACTGCTGATTTGCTTAGCTTTTGAGGACTTGGTACTATGCATTTGTTTGAACTATCTTATATTTATCGACTTCTAAACTAAATTTATCAAGCGATAAGTTAAGCTTTGTAAATATTATAAATGACAATATGTTTAAGGTATTAACTTGTGTATAACTTAGTGTGTCGTTATAAAATTTAACTATTTTTTAACTCTTGATTGTTGTGTTTGATTTCATCTTAGATATTGATCACATTAGCGTACATTTTTTGCGATAAAATGTGTGATTAATCAGCTATAAAAGAGCTTCTAAACATGTTGCATATTACGTATGGAACAAAGAGTTGAAAAAAATATAAAAAGCCGCCATCCCGGCCTTATATTTTATATTTTTCAAACACATATTTATTTATAAAATCAATTTCAAACCCCTAAAAATGTTTTTCAATATTAAATGTTTGCTCAACTAATACAAACAGACTCTATGTCTATTAAAATAATATTAGTCAAGTATATTCAATTCTACACTTATTTTAATTAATGTTCACAACGAGGAAAGGCTATGCTAGGGTGTGTGGTCGATGGCTTGGGAGTACCCTATTGATGGAAGGGGGGGCTCTAGCGATCACGGCGAACGTGTGGAAGTGAAAGCCTGTTATTTAGAAAAATCAATAGTAAGATGAATAGGAAACATATTACATTATCAGTTTATAATATAGTAACTAAATTGCTTTCTTTTAAAAACTTATAGATCTTCATGATTATGCCAACACATGTAGACAAACATTCATTTCATGGTGAAAAGAAGAATAAAAATGGGAGACAACTTGGACCAGAATTTCACTAATAAGAATATGAACACATGTGTGCTTACCCTTGAGGCACCTTGTCTTTTCCATAGTTAAGAGACATCCCACGTCCTAGAAGAGGAAAATCCATGCGGTAGACAAGTCTTCATGCCTTGGTTCATCATAATGAGTTTTCATCTTCTAACTAATGGAACCTCCTTGAATTATTGGAAGACAAAGTGCCTCAATGACAAGCACAACTTATATTCATATCCCTTTTGATAATTCATTGCTTATGTTTTCTCCCATTTTAGATACTTCTTTTTTCATCATAAAATCGTGAATGTTTTTTATGTTAATATCTCTTTTATAGGTGAAACAATTAAGGATCAAGATTTATAAATTTAAGACAATTTTAGTAGTTTAGTTATTAGATTACACAATTATAAATAATAAATGCATCTTATTTGTTTTCCAAGTATTGATATTTCTAGCTAAGCACATAATTAAAATAAGCCTCAAATTGAAAATCTTTGACTAAATTTATTTCTACAAGCATACTCATATTTATATGCATTAATATTCAATGAAAAAGTAGACTTTGTTACCCTTTATTCCCAACCCACCACAAAAATAAAGAAAATTACTTTTTGTGCCAGATAAAAAGATAAAATATTATTTAAAGAAAAAATTAAATGAAGAAAAGAGGAGTCATGGAGCAGCTTGGATAAAGTTGTCTCAGCTTGATCTATAAATCACGGGTGATCGTGAAGGCGATTCAATGTTTGCGTTAGAATAAGATGTCTACACCACACCCCTCTTGGGAGTGGAGTCAGAGTCAAGACCCAAAATATCATTGAGCAGTGAGGATACTACCATCACAGTAGGTGAACTTCTGTTCCTTATTAATTATATATTTAATAACAAAATTAATGAAAAAATAATATAAAATAAGAAACTATATTCATAGCTAATAAATGAGTCAAAGCCAAAATAACTCCAAGACCTTGTGACATCAGTACAAGAGCATCTCACGAATACCAAATAAATCTAAAAACTAAAGATAAGCATTATCGGATAAATTGTCTTGATTACCTGATCACGAAAATTATACTTTTAACTCATTTAATTATGATATAACATCTTTAATCAATGTCAAACTAAAGGTTGACAATGAAGCACAATAATGACCATCTTATGGATGCATCTACTTAAGACATCACATGGCGGGTGAATGAGCCCATATTCATGGCACATACTTTTTTAGAATTTAAGGGATGCCGGTCACATCATTGTTGGTATAATCAACTTGTCATGAGAACAAACAACAGATTTGTTAGACGGGAATTTTCTAGTTCTTCAATATATATTTCAATACTCAATTAACATATCATATCAGGATGACCAAAACGGTCGTATCGACTAATAAAATTGTATGTACTAGTAGACTTGATTTACCATGATATGTGTTATTTATACCACAAAAAATAATATTCATATTCATTGTTATTCTATCTCTCTAGGAGTAGTATTATTTTATTCACTTAGGGAACAAACTTTATTATTGTGTTCAAGCATAAGAATACATCGTTTGAGATAGCTTGCAAATTCTTTAGCCCGGGAGAAGATTTTAAAGTTACACTACTAAAGAGTAAATTTTATAATATTTCTTCTCAATTATTCTACCTCTTCTAAAGGTGAGTCATGATATATTCTGGCCATGAGTATTTTTACGTTTATAAATTTTACTAAATATTGTCGCATTCGAAACGGGAATGGATATGTAGTTATAACATTTGGCCAAAAGTTCTCGATTTCTTATTCTTGAGAATGGAATATGATCATCTGAATGTGCTTAACCACATAACATTATGATAGTTTAAAACCTCTTTTAAGATATTGCTACTTCGAAGCAAAAATTGACATATACATATAACGTGAAATTTCTCTAACATATTTTGTTGTAATTATAACAAGCTTATGAAATTATTATCACTTCTATTGATCATATATTTTTGCAAATTCTCGTACTCATTAATTTATATCATCATATATTTTCATAATATTGTTACTATTTCGGAACAAATATGATGTATGAATTGCAAGTGAATCAATAAGTCGTTCTCGGATCCATAAACAAAATCAAATATTCTTATTAGTAAAGACATAAATATCCAAAAATACTAACCTTCATTTATCCAAGAAAACTTTGATTTTCTTACCTCATATCTTTTCAAAGTCAATACTTTCGAGTAGAGACTACGTCTTGATAACGTGTTATGAAATAATAAAAAAAAGAACAAGAATATTATAAAGAAAGAGAAGAAAAAATTCTTATTTCTCTTGATGGGATGAAATACAATGAAGGGAGAACTACTCTCTATTTACCAGGGATAGTGCATATAAAACTTTTCTTCGAAAAGATAGATTTTATTTATAATATACTTGTCATATCAGCTCTGATACAAATACATTTATAGGCATTCACTATAATACAAATATTATAATAATAATAATAATAATAATAATAATAATAATAATAATAATAATAATAATAATAATAATAATACTACCCATTAATATTGAGCGACTATTTTATTCTTCAATCTAAAACTATTCTTATAACATTTTATATACTAAAAAGTAAAATTCAATAGCAATAAATATTATTAGACCATTAAATATTTCACAGATGAATTGTTTACATGAGAAAGTGGATTTATTATGGTCTATTTCATTTTTGGAGTTATTTTTATTCTAATATTATCTATATTATTTTAAAAAACATGTATACTGATTTAATGGACACACGTGCATCACGTGTTTAAATATAGTTTTGTGTATATATATATATAATATTAAAAAAAATGAAAAGGATGAAAAACTTGATCTATATATAATGAAAAAAGACACCTGCTCGCTTATGCACAAAACCTCGAACCGCACGTCTAAATTTAAAAACCCCAGCCCCAGTCCCAGTAGTCTCAGTCCCAGTCTCACTGCAGTGAACAAAAATCAATTTCTTGTTTTTCTGTTTGATCATCTTCCATTAAAGTAATAAGCAGGCCTTCGCCTTTCTGTTTGTGGTTTGAAAGATGGGAAGGATATTTGTTGTAGATCTTGAAGGAAGGACATACAAGTGCAAGTTCTGCAAAACCCACATAGCCCTTGCTGATGATCTTCTTTCTAGGGTAACCATTTTTCTTCAATTGCCCTTTACTTTCTGCCAATCTCCCTATTTTTCATTTTGGGGTTTCTTGTTTCTTTGAGGCCCAAAACAAAAAAATATTGCATCTTAAGAAAAATTCCCCCTTTTCCATGATCGTTAGCTGCTTATTATAGTTGTGGTAGTTTCTCGGCACCTGTACTGTATCTCCTACTACATAATCTAATAAAATAATGACTTAGATTAAAAAATGTATTGTATGAAACATTATTATTTTTTTTAAATCAGGAATCAAAAAGGGGCATTCGAAATTGAACTCGGGACCTCTCGCACCTAAGCGAGAATCGTACCACTAGACCAAATGCCTATTTGTTTTATAATATGCATTTTTGTGTTGATGATCAATGCGGAGCAAATATTGCCCATGTAGATTAACATTTTGCTCCTTAGTTAATTTCTTTTTTGAATATAAATATTGATCATCCTTCTTTCATGTATAACTGTCTATCCCTACAATCAATTAAGCTATAAATGTTCATATGCCATTTTCATGCTAAAGTTGATGTGTAATGGCATTTTGTTTCATGCTTTACCCACAAAATTTTAATAGCTTCTTTATTTATTGTTGTGGCACTGAAAACCCCTATCAAAAGTCAAATATAGATCAATTTTATATTGTGAAAAGGGCGGGATAAAACAATTGCGCAGTTTAGTTTCTTATGTTACTAATAAATTGCTTGAGAAATCATTTCAATAGATACGTTTTTCACTAGAAACAACAGACAAAACCTTTTAGAAGCCATTTAGTTAGCTGTTATAGAAACCATTTAATGAAAACTTTTTGAAAAACAACAACAATAATAATATACTCAGTGTAATTCCACAAGTAGGGTGCAGGGAGGTAGGTGTACGTATCATCCTATCCTTGTGGGGAAAAGACATTTCGTATCAAATTAGTTTTGTTTATTCTTAACACATATTATGATTAAATAATACCTATAGGATATATAGATTATTTAGAAGGGTATTTAGGTCTTTTAACTTTTAGTTTGGAATTCCACTTTTATAATACTAGTTGTAGCGTACATGAGTTGCATGTGTCAATAAATTGAAAATTCTATATAAGAAAGACAAATTATCTAAATAGCAACTAACGTCAAAATAGATGAAACATTCATTTAAGTGACAAACTTATGTTATTACATTAAGGCCCCAAATATTATATCCGGGGGCGAATCTATAGGGCCGAGAGGGTGCCATGGCACTTGCAAGCCCGGTTGAAGCTTTGGTGTATATATATATATTGAATAAATCATATATATAATGCAAGTGCTGCCAAAGTAATCCAATGAGTCAATGGTATTGAGTAGCACAAGGTGTTAAGATTTTGTCTAAGCGGTGGGAGTTCGAATCTCAACCGGCAATTTGTTTATTATTTTTGCATACCATTACAAATCCACATATTCTATTTCTTACGGATATTTTCCTTTCCTTCTTGTTTCACTATTCTTCCTTAATTGTTGTATGTCTTTTATTTTTGGTAATTCATTCATGACCTTTTGTCTCATCTTTGTTTAAGAATTTAAGTATAAAATAGAGCTTGAAAGGAGTCTTTCTTAAAACTTAAAGTTAATATTTCCCCTTGATGATGATGTTTGACTTGATTTCATAGCGCTTAACAATGGAATTGGAAATATCTATTGACGGTTGGTAGCTATTTTGTTCTTTCACTCTAACTCACAAGTTGGATTAAACTCTTGTTTGCACCAAGTTGTAATAATTTCAATTTTTGGTTTGATTGATTTGTCTACATACACTAAAAGACAAATTATAACAAGTGAAACCCAAAGTTGATCAAATCGACAAAATGTTTGCCTTTGGATGATGTAAATAGCAATACATCCTAGCGGAAAATTGGTAACCGGTAGATTCGTCAAAATTTGGTTCATCGATAACATATTTGAGGAATTTTCCTTGAAAATCCCTTACTAAGAGCCAAAGTTTTGACTAGACGTCCATCAAAAATTAACAGATTTTCGATGGTAACTTTCATGTTCAAGCGGTGTGGCACTCCGAAACTCAAATCATGGTCCCAGCCTCTTGGATATATTTGATGCATCTAATGTAATATTTCGGTATAACTATATTAGATTAAATTGTGTTCAACGTAAAAAGAAATATTCCCTCCATTTTTATTTGTTTGTCTTACTTTCCTCTTTAGTCAGGTTAAAAAAGAATGTCTCTTTCCTTTTTCCCCAACTCTTTCATTCTAACTTTACACATTACATGTTTAAAATCACAAGATTAAAGGATATTTTGATACATTCTACATATCTTTAGTATAAGATCACAAGATTCAAAAATCAACTTTACTTTCTTAAACTCCGTACCAAGTCAAAGCCGGACAAACAAATTGAAACGGAGGAAGTATTTTAAAATTCAAAATGTAAATAAAATAAAGTTAAAAACATTCCTCGTATTTTGTTTGATAGTTATTCACAAACATGGATTTTACAAAATAATGTATTTTGTGCTTATTTACCAACTTTACAAAAAATTTATATTACATAATTTAAATAAGGAGCTATTTAGTGCACAAAAACCTAGTTGATTTTGAAGTCTTAAATGATAGAAAAATAATTAATGTGTATTTTTTAAAAAAATAATAAAGTACTATATTGTTTAATTAATGAAATTAATTTTTTAAAGGGTAAAATAAGCCAACAGCATTTCACTAACGGCCTCCATGCTTTTTACTATATAACAACACTTGATTAATTAAAGTAGCTTAAAAGTATGTTGTGTTTATTTTTTCCTCTTTTTGGATTGTATGATACGTTTTATTTTAAAAGGAACTCAACTTAATTAGTATTACAGAAAAATGATTTTAAACTCTTTAATTTTTTTCTTGTACACGTGTGAGTGAGTTGAAAGGTTTTGATGAGGCTTGGGAAGTGACAAGGAGGATGTTTGTTCAGCAGTTAAAGATTTTTCACACTATTTTTCTCAGAGGGGATCTTGCTTCTGTAGCTGCTTGGCACAAATCTTTCCTACTGTTCCTCTTAGGCCTCAGGGTTACAAGCAAATCTGAATAAAAGTTGAGTATATTTTGGAGGAGTCACACAAGGTGAGAGAGATAGAATCCTACAACACCTGGATTATACATGGAGAGCTCCTTTCAAGTATTTAGGCACCCCTTTGTCTACTAAAAGCTGACTTTAGTACAATGGCAACCATTGATTGATAAGATTATTAAGAAAGTATCCTCATGGATTGTAAAGTTTAGCCAATATTTTGAGTTGTAAAGTTGAGAAATGCCCAACTACTTATTTGGGGATGCCCCTTGGAAACAAACATAAAGAGCTAGAAATTTGGGACAGGATTGTTGAAAACTGAGAAAAGACTGGCAACTGGGAAAGCACAGTATCCATCTCTTGGAGGAAGAATCATTCTTATCAACTTAGTGCTGGATTTACTGCCTACATATGTCATGTCTTTATTTCTCATGCCTTCTAAGGTGGAGGATAGACCGGATAAGTTGAGGAGAGGTCTTCTATGGTTGGGTAACAAGGAAGGCAAAAGGTATCCACTTGGTCAAATGGCAAACAACTCATCTAAGCAGACAATCTGGTGGTCTTGGCATTAGAAATCTGGGGCTTCAGAACAAATGCCTATTGACAAAATGGCTTTGGAGGTTCTGTGGCAATAATGAGCGACAGTAGCTGACTTGGCCTTAAGGATGTGAAGGCACCTGAATGACTGGGAAGTGAATAGAGCTGCTGAGTTGTTACAAGGACTGAATGGATTCAAAGGTTTATCTACAGAACCAGATACAAAAGGTGGAAGCATGATAGTGATGAGAAATTTTCTGTAAGAAGACTTTATAAAAAAGAAGTGGTGGAGCAATCAGGGGGCATACCATGTCCATAGAAACAGGTCTGGAAGTGCAATGTTCCAACATGGTGAAGTGTTTCACTTGGTTGGTGACCGAAAAGAGCATGTCTCACTCATAAAAAAATGGAAAGGAGGGGCTTCCAGATTGTGTCTAGATTTTTTCTTTTTTTTTGCAGGAGAAGAAGAAACAAACAGTCATAGGTTCCTCCATTTAAAGATTACAACACAGAGCCAGTCTCTGTTTCTAAGTATGTCTCAAGAAAATTGGGTATTGCCAGAACACACTGCTGATCTACTCAGCTGCTGGATAACGAGAGAAGGGAGCAAGAGTTAGAAGAAATGGTGGAATACAATACCATCTTGCATATGGTGGTCAATATGGATAGAGAGAAACAACAAATGCTTTAAGAATATCTCTAACCCAATCCAAAAAATCAAAGAGAATTGTATCAATACTTTGTACTTTTGGTGTAAGTGGAGTATAAGTTTAACAAATAGTAGACTTTTTAGGATCTTTGTAATTATTGTAATTGTCTACTACTGTTGGTTTGTTTCTATAACTTTTTGGAGGAGGCCAACATGGCTTTAATGCTGAAGAATACAACTTTACCATTCTCAAAAAGAGTATGCTCATGGACCGTTCAGAATTTGTCTTATGCAAAAAGGGTGCAATTGGTTCAAAGTGTTCTGTTTGGCATTCAAGCCTACTGGGCTTAGTTATTACCTGTTAAGGTGATCAAGGTTATTGAAGCCTACTGTAGGATCTACGTATGGTTTGGAGCTAATGCAATTATTAAAAGAGCTCTAGTAGTGTGGGGTAGAGTTTGTTGTCCTAAAGCTTCTTGGGGCCTTAACATCACAAATCTCCAATTTTGGAACCAAGCTGCTATAGCTAAGTTGTGTTTGGGACCTGGCCAGTAGCCAAGATAGACTTTGGATTAAATGGATTCGTGCCTACTGCAACAAAGATCAGGACATGACCAATGTGACACTAACAGTACCCAGCCAAGCATGTTGGATGGTGAGACAACTTATTGGTTCATGAAGAATTCTGGAGCAAGTTATTATTGTCCCTCAACCTGGTAAGAGCATGATTAGAAGTATTTACTTGCAACTTTTGGGTGATATTGAAAGAGTCAACCGGAAGTGTATGATGTTTCAAAATGCTTCTAGACCAAAATCTGTTTTCACTTTGTGGTTGTGTTTACATGGAAGATTAGTGACTGCTGACAGACTCATTTAATGAGGCTCGAGTATAGCCAATGTGTGTGATGTGCAAATGTTACATTGAAGATAGGGAGCATCTATTTGCTAAGTGCTCTTATGCCCAGCAAATATGGAACAGGCTACTGCTTTGGATACACAAACCTGCTATTGCTCCACAGTCATGAGTCCATCATCTTGAATGGATACCCAAATGTGGGAAAGGGAAGTCTCAACATGCCAGAATCTTGGGATTAGTATATGCTAAAGCAACATACTCACTCTGGACTGAAAAATTCAAAGGATCTTTGAGAAGAGAAGTCGCGAAGTTGATAGTCTAGCTCAGAGATAACCTACTTGCAATGTTTGTGCTACTCCTGGTGTTGGCAACCTTATCCAGAACTACCAGTTTTGAATCCTTTTTTTAGCTTTTCTTTTATGGAAGTAGGCTGTAGTTCTTTTTAGAGATTGAACTATTTAGATAGCCAGCTGTGTTTTGGCTAAGGTATGGAGCTGTAAAGTTTGCACTGGTGATTTATACAACCTTTTAGTTACCCCCAAAAAAAAGGTTCTGATGGAGAAGTAAGTTGTTTAGTAAAGAAATTTCTTTTATGTATTGTAAAATCTTAACTAATTTTGAAGTCTTAAATATTCAAAGTTTCAACATAATTAAAATAAGGAAAGATTTAATAAGTAAAATTATAGTCAATTTCAAAGTCCTAAATATTTACATTTCGAATAAGGAAAGAGTTATGTATTATTTTAATTAATTTTAAAATCAAATATTAGGATAATAATTAAATGACAATTTTTTCAATATAAAATATAATTTTAGAGGTTAAAAAAAGCGAATGATATTTCGTTAGCGGCGTTTCTAATATAGTATAGTTAGATATAGATAAATTGTTTAAACTGGTTTTTACAGAATGCCTCTACTCTTTGTGGCTTGAGCGGAATCAGAGGCTGTTTGAGAAGAAAAGTAAACCTGTGGAACTGCTGCTAGCCAAGGATCTGGCCTGTTCCTGCATAGGTCAAGCACCACCTGGAGTACAATCTCTGCTTTTTAGACTACCTTTCTAATTGTCGTTGCCTTGTATGTCTAATCCTAGATAGTTTATTTTGAGCTGTCTGATTTAGACCTTAGCGGAGCTACAATGTTGGCTTAGCTAAAAAACTTTGTAATATTGGCTCTGGTAATTAATAATTCCGTTAGTTACCAAAATGAGTCTACCTATTTATCCAAAAAGAAAGAAAAAGAAAAAAGGTGAATAGAATTTACTTTATTTGTGGTATATGCACTAGAAATTCTCTGTCATGATTGCTTATTCATAGTATTGCATTTTTGGCTTGTTGATTTGTGGTTTCTAATAGTCGGTTTATGGTTAGGGATTCCATTGCCGCAGAGGAAAAGCATGCCTGTTCAATAAAGTGTGAGTGTATTTCGTAATTTTCTTAACTGCAATCGATCATACCAGTTCTGTTTTATGTGTTAATCTGAATTTTCACACTTGAATTGACTTTGTTGATAATCGTACATCCATCTTAGACTGATATCTTTGCATTCTTTTGGAGCCTATCTGACTGGTTATGATATCGGGAAGAAGTTACCAAGGTTTAGACAGAATGTGAAGAAATCACCTGAGTGTTTTTGTCTCCATTGGTATTTGAACTTGAGATCTTGTGGTTCTCTTCTCACTTCATTGACCACTATGGTCACACCCTTGTGTGCTTCAATTGAGTGTTATTTGCTATGACGTGATTGCTAATTATTAATCTGGAATAAGTGTCAATAACTATATAACCTCATCAAGCAGTTCACGTGTTATCTTCTTTTCTAAGAAAGACACATTTTCTCCTTTCCGAAAAAGAAAAAGCAAAGATTTCACATTCAGTTGTACAAAAAGAACATTACTGGTCTTCAATCCAAAATTACAAAATAAACACCGGCATGAACTGCCAAATTCTAGCCAATATGGGCATCTACATCATAAGTTCATAACAAGCTCACTGTTTAAAGAAAAATGATTCTAAATTCAAAAATATAGTTTATCCATGAGAATTTGATCTTAGCATATCTTACCACTTCCAAGACTACAATTGTAAATATCTTATAATTTTCCCGAGGTACCTTATAGTAAAGTTCCACTTATTGTTCTGAAATGTGTGAGATATTTTTGCATCCTAATCCACTTAATAAGGTTCCAAGCTTCACATAAAATGCTTGCTCCAATTTTCAATACTGCACCCATTCAAAGTAACTAAACATAAAACATTTAAGTGCTAGCAGCAGCATCCAACTTGTTTTCCTTTAAGGGTGTGTTTGAGTGGGAGGAAAACATTTCTCTAGAAAATAAGGTTGTAAAAATGAAAAAATGGCCTGATAAAAATGAGGAAAATGACTTCCTAGAACTGGAATCCCAAGAGGTATAATTAATAAAAAAATATTAGGCAACCCTCTTTTTCTTTTCACATATAGGAAGTTTTAACTCAATTTGGATATTAAAAAGGTTGCCAGATATGACACAATTTTTCGAATTTTGCTCTTACCAACTCCTATTTGCGAAGCAAGATGTTGTCTAATTAGACACCCAAAATTACAAACTTATGGAGAAGTTCTACTGCTATTTTACGAGGGAATCCACATCGATGTAGTGAAAGTGAAGAATCACGACAGTGAATTTTCAGAATCATGACGAGAAAAATGGAGTTTTTGATAAGAAAAGAAATCCATTTTATAGATCAAGTTATAAGGATTAGCGCTTCATTTCATTTCTGTAATTGATGATCATAGAAGCCGAATCCAGGTATTATGTTGCCAATCAGCAACATTAGATCAGTTTTTTCATTCCCAAGGCTTAGATCTCCAACTAAATAAGTAATCATCAGATTATTATACTCATATGTTTGAAGATGAATACAATGCTAGGCAAGTCAAGTATATATGGAATTTTCATTATTTCTTTTGAGCTCAATTTACAGAAAGACGTATTAGTAGATAATATTCTTCATCCTGGCCTTCTTTGCAGTTCGTAGATGATATATTTATAGCACCATTCTCTCTTTGCCTTCCCAACACCTTGTGTATATATATGCGCGCGTGTGTGTGCAGAGAGTCTAACTGTCTGCCTGATTCTGTGATTCAGGGTGAATGTAACTTTTGGACCTCATGAGGAGAGGGTGATGCTTTCTGGGACGCACACATTTAGCAGATATATTTTGTTGCTGTTGCGGGCAAATTGTTGGCTGGAAATATGTAATTCCCTTTTGTTCCTTTCTCGCTTTCTCCTTCATGTAGACATAGACACCAAAACAAGCGCACATGTGAATATGCACACACACAAGGGAGCAAAATAGTTACGCCTCTCACAAGAAAATGACTAAAAATACTCAGTTGATACTTAAGTGACTATTTTGAACCTGCAACCAATAAAGATCATTTTGTCATCATACATGTGTTACCAATTGGCGTGGATGAATACCTACACCGAAGAATTTGTTAATAACTAGCACTCTGTGCTTCTAACATGCAGGAGGTTGCGCCTGAGGAGAGCCAGAAGTATAAAGAAGGAAGGTAGTTCTTGAAAGGTGAGTCTTTTTCATGTTGATTCTCCTTTGGCGTCTGTCTACCCCTACGAAAATGTCTTCCATATAAACATTACATGCCTTCTTCTGGTTGTTTGTTGACAGAGATAGGATCGTCGATGGAGTTGACACTGAGTTCTACATCGATACTCGTCCAAGTATCAGCGATTCTGAGGATGCATAGGCTTTGTTATGTTTGTATCTAAACATTTATGTGGTTGTTGTATCTTGTAGGTCTAAGTTTGTTGATATAGGAATGAAGCTGCTGTTTGTATCAAAACAAATATTGTGTGGTTGAGTCTTTTGCAGGTCTAGTTTGCAAATATAAGAAGAAGCTGATGCATAAGTTTTTGGTCTACAATACATGATTTCGTTTTTCATTATAGAAGCTTAGAGTTAGTTTTTATATATTTTTTAATTTATTTATACAATATTATCAGATGATAGATATAATTTATAAATAAGATATTAAGATAATCTAAGATGCCGCATTAATAAATCGCATATGTCTATGTTTTCTTTTATAAATAGATATTTGCAGATTACATATTTTCAAATACACTGTAAATTTTGCAAAGATTCATTAGCCAACAATAGTAGTAATTAGTTATTTTTAGAGCAATTTTTATAAATAGCACTCAGTAATAAAATAATTACACAAAATAACATGATTTATTAAAATTATAAAAAATTAAACGGGTTTTCTATTTTGATACAATTGTATAATATTATGGCTAATATCTAAATTATAAAGTGTTGTTATATATCGTAAATATGTAGCAGAATTTGCTTTATTATAATTTTCTATTTTTCAATATAATTATTTCACATAGTACAGACAATATCTTCACATCGAGTATGAGTTTTTTCTTTGACTTGCTTTTTCAATTCACATCTCTACAACAGAATTCCTCTATATGTTGCTTGCTTCAGTTGAACTTCATGTACCGCCACATTTGTACCTTGATAGGGGTCCTCCTTATATCGCCTGCGGACGGACGAGGCTTGCTTAAGCTTTATAAGGCTGACCACTACACCAAGTCATGATATTCGTGGAGCTAGACCCTTTTTTTAAAAAAAACGCAATTTATTGGACAAGTTTCAATAATAACAATAACAATAACATATTAGTATAATCGCTTAAAATGGGGTATGAGGAGGGTAGAATATATGCAAAACTTTCACTTACTGCCTCAAAGGTAAAAATGTTGTTTTGATAGACCTCGGATCAACAAAATCACTCAAAACACCAAAGAAAAGTACTAGATGTATAAGAAATAACGAGATAGTAACAACAACAACAAATAATAATAGGATAGTAACTACAACAAAATAATATGATGAGTCGAATTACAAATAAATCAAAATAATAAAAGAAATCGAAGAACAAGAAACTATCGAAGAAATACTATAACTACTAGTATGGGTGAGATACCAAAACAATGCAGTGCTACCTACTAAACTTCTACCCTAGTGCGCGTCCTCCACAACCTCTATGCGAGGTTATCTTACAGGAAAGTGAACTTTATGTAAGTGTCGCGTACAATTATACCATAAATCTTGGCTGCACCTTTACCTCTCTTGAAATCCATTCATAGCCAAACTCTCATACCTCCGCGCCGGAATCAGCCAGTGAATTCTGTTGTACAAAGATGTTCAGTGCTGTAACTAGTGATTTTTGTGCATGCAATATATTGTGTATTAAGCTTCTCTGTACCCCACTATTTCATTGTTCTGAAAGTTATTTGTATTAAGTTGTTGTTATCACATTAACTTCATCATTAATTTTATTTTAATATTTAAAATATTAAAAAAATCGTAATTGTGAATTTTTACACCCTGTAAGTTTCTAAGGTTTATACTACGTCGTTTTATGTTTTTTTTTAAAGATATTTTGTGATTTGAAGTATTGGGACGAGGCTCCTCTCCATTTCTCATTCTCTCCATTTCCCCAAATTCTTATTTGGATGAGAGACGTGTGTCATAATTACAAATTAAAGGTTGAGATCTTATTACCTAAATTAAGATTCTAATCAAGGTTAGAATAATGAATATTCCTTTATTTACTTTAAAAAAGAAAAATCAAATCTATGAATTAATTCTACAATTTTCTTTTTCTTTTATAAATTTTTATTATGAGCTCTTCTTTTCATTTAAATTAAAAATTTACAAATATTTTGACTTTTTAGATTTTTCATATTATTAATATTAGAATCACATGAAGCATATTAATATTAAATAATTAATAAAGATATTAGTATCATATTTTATTTAATATCACATTAGATTTATTTGTTTAATACTAAAACTGTCATTTTGTTAAGTCATTTTATTTCTCCTTTTACATTTATTTTAAGCGTCTACTCATGAAATATAAAATTAGAGTTGCTAGGTGATTTTAAATAATAAAAAATCAAAAATCTAACTTATATAACAACTTTCTTTCACAAATATTATTTTATTATTACTCATTCTCATCTATATTAATAGTACTTTTTGCCATGTTTGATGAGTATAAAGAGGATGAAGTGTAAAAAATATTAAGAAAGAACTATAAATAAATAAATAAAATTGTTCCGAGAATAAAAAATTCGTGATAAAATAGAAAAAAGAGAAATCTTTAAAATTAATTTATGGATGAGATAATATTTCAGCTAGAAACGTGAAATTGTCAAAAATTTTAACTAATCTTGATTAGGATCTTAATTTAGGTAATTAGATCTTAATCTTTTTAATTTTAATAACTATGACACATATCTCTCGTCACGTAAAGCTTGAGGAAATGGAGGAATATCCCGAAGAAGCAACATAATAAATTTTCATGTTTTATGACATTATGATTATTATAACTTAACTTTAAAATCAAGAATTATATTAGCAAATATTTATCTTTCTTCAATTAAAAAAAGATTAAGAAGTAAAATTATTTCTTATTTTATTAGATTTTGTTATTATTATCTAAATAAAAATTGTGATGAATTATCGTGATTTTATATATATGAAAATTAATAATGGGATACAATATTTTATGAAAAATTACATTCTATATCATAAGGCAATAATGCTGAAATTTAGCCCATGTTTTAATTTCAATAATGCTACCAAATTTAGCCCATGTTTTAATTTCTTACCTAATCTAGCCCAATGTCTATATAAATTAAAACTTATTTTTCATTCATTAACCCAACAATCCAAAACACTAATCTTTTCCTTCATTCTCGTGCTCGCGTTTTAGCTTCAAATTTGTTTCATGCTAATTGAGTACCTTGTTTGCTTTTCCCTGCATCGACATTTTGTACTGGATTGTTGTTGTTGTCGTCGTCTATGGGTATTATTATATTGAATCTGAAGTGCACAAATTAATGTTAAAGTTGTTCAAGTACAATAATCAATAAATCGTTTCCAGTGAACCTCATTCTTGTTTTTCCTTCATTTTTTTGTATTGTCATGAACAGAAACTTCATAGGCGTCCATTGTTGAAGTTCGAAGCTTCAAAGTTTGAAAATTGAATTTTCAAAAATAAGCTTCGTTTGGAGTGGGTATTATTGTAAAAGATCGGATATGTATTGAGGAGTCTAAATTTGAAATTTAAGGTGATTTGGCGTAATTTTTGATGTGTTTTGGATGGACATAGTACTTAAATTCAAGGAAGACGACGAAGTCAATCTTTTATATAATAATGTATGATATTATATATGAGTGTATAAACATTTCTTATAATTTTATTTAATGTTTGTATACTAGGTGTATAATATTGTACATCGAGTTTTTAAATATTATTGTAAAAAGAAAAAGATAAAATTTTTATATAATATTGTATACTGATGTATATTATTGTATACCGAATTTTTTGTGTCAGGGATCAGGGATGGGCCTATTTTGTTTTGGGCTATAGAATTGCTAAGTAAGTTTCGGGCTATATTTTTGCAATGTAAGTTTGGTAATTGTATATTTTTGTAATTTTTTCTATTTTTATTAGGTAAATAATGTGTCTTAAAAAAATAATATGTTTATTAGGAAAAAGGACATTTTTGACTCAAAAGTAACAATATCGGTATTTTTGGATCAAACTATTAATAACAAGGGCATTTTTTAATCAAAATATTAACACAGAGGCATTTTTGGACCAAACTGTTAACAGAGAATATTTTTGTTCAATTTCACATAGTTTAAAGACATTTTTGATCTTTTTCTCTAAATATGCATAAATTCTTCGAACTTCTAATAGAACATGCACAACGAAGGAAAGGGATGTTGAAATTGATATTTTCACAAAGTTAGCCTTTTAGTCTATGATACGTTTTCATGTTCTGATAAGTTGTTCTATTAATATTTATTTTTAGGCAATATTCAGAGGGATTCAAAGCTGTATTATCACTAATTGCATACTCAGAATAAGTGAGACAAATACCCTACTACCACTTCTTTCTTTAATTATCTTTTCACTTAATTCTGCTTTGTAAGTTAGCCATTTGGAGAGGTGTGATAAGAAACTCAGAGAATTTAGAATTAGGGATTTTCCTTTACATGCAGTAGAAGAAGAAAGAAATAGATAAAGAGAGGCAAGGTGGAAGAGATAGTCTTAACCATCTTTATATTAATGACTCATTCTCTTTGTATAGAGATAGTCTTAACCATCTTTAACTCATTAACTACTTTTAACTAGCTAACTAACCAACATTATTAACTAATTAACTGTCCAACAAATTTACTAATATGGACTAGGACTTATTTTCTCAACACTCCTTCTCCAGGTAGGAAGTGAAAAAGTTATTGTACACTCCTAATTTGGAACTTAGGTAATCATGCTGAACCATGTTGAGGCCTTTAGTCAATAGATCTGCAGGTTGTTCAATAATAGGAATATATTTAGTTTTCATTAATCCTTGAATGATTTTTCCTCTAATGAAATGATAATCAATCTCAATGTATTTAGTCCTTTCATGGTATACAGGATTAGCTGCAATTTGGATCGCAGACTTACTGTCTGTGAAGATGTTGATAGGCTTATTGATTTCAACTCCAAGTTCCTTAATAAGTCCAACAAGATAAATGAGTTCAACAACGGTGGAGGAAATGCTTCTGTATTCTGCTTCTGCAGAAATTCTAGACACAGTTGGTTATTTTTTTATATTTTTCAGGATACCAATGAATCTCTAACCTTAACTAGATATCCAGTTACAAAATTCTTAGTGTATGGACTAGCGGCCCAATCTGAGTCACAATAGGCTAAGATAGTTGTGTCTGTCTTACTAGATAGCAGCAAACCTTGACCAGGCTGATTTTTTACATACTTCATAATCCTCAGAGCAACATGCATATGAGACTTCTTAGGTTGTTGCAAGAACTGATCACTGTCTGAACTCCAAATGAGATATCAGGCCTTGTCATAGTGAGATACATAAGTTTTTCTAGCAGTCTTTAATAAGCTAATTGATCAATCAGTGGATTATTTTTTGACTCTTCTGTGTTATCACTCTTATTGCCTTCATCATATTGTTGAGTTGTTAACTTGATGTTTGTATCTAATGATGTTATTGTTGGCTTGGCATTTCCAAGTCCAATCTCAGAGATAAGCTCCAAAGTTTAAACCATTAAGATCTCTTGTTTGAATCTAACAAATTCAATTCCAAGAAAGTATTTCAGCTCCCCAAGATCTTTCATCTTGAATGTCTGTTTCAACTTTTCTTTGGTTTCTTCAATCATTGTAAGATTTTCTTCTGTGATAAGCATATCATCTACATAGATTAGTACTATAACTATTCCTACTACTGTTTTCATAGTGAACATTCAGTGACCATACTGACTTTGTTTAAACTCAAGTTGTAGCAGTGCTTTAGAGAGTTTGACATTCTATTGCCTAGGTGCTTGCTTTAGACCATGTAGGGACTTTATGTGCCTACAGACAAGATTCTTCTCTCCTTGGCTCTTAAATTACTGAGATAGTTCCATGTTGATCTCATCAAACAAGTCACCTTGTAAAAATACATTGAAGACATTCATTTGATGAACATTCCAATTCCTTTGAGCTGCAAGGGCTAAAACTAGTTTGATTGTTTTCATCTTCAGAATTAGAGAGAATGTTTCTTAATAATCAATTCCCTCTTGTTGGCTATATCCTTTAGCTACAAGCTTAGATTTGAACCTCTCAACACACTTGAGGATTTGTACTTCACCTTATACATTCACTTGTACCTTATAGGTTTCTTTTCTTCAGAAAGTGATACAATTTCCCATGTTTGGTTATTCTGTAGAGCTTCAACTTCTGACTTCGTAGCATCTATCCATCTAGAATCCTTGATTGCTTCTGAATAATGTCTTAGGTCAATAATTGATGAGAAAACTGTTAAGTATGCTTGATATTTCTCTGTCAACTTATCATAAGTAATGTACTTGTCAATTTCATATGGCTTGTCTTGAACCTGAAGTGACAAGAGATCTTTCATCCAAATTGGTGGTTTTGTGCTTCTGGCTGATCTCTTTTGAGGAACATTATTCTTCACTTTTCCTGGATGACATACAGGATGTATTGGTTCTCTTTTCCGACGGACTACTGACTGATCTATAAGTGAGCTATCATAGCTATTCTCCATAGTATTGATCACTTTTTCTATGTTGCTTTGTGTTTCAATCTGTCTGTGGTTAAACTATATCTCAGTCCAAAAATCAGAATTGACTGTTCTTGAATGATTGTATGTGAATATGACTTGTGGAATGATACTTTGATTTGCAAAAGGAAATATGTCCTCATTAACAATCACATCTCTATTTTTTTTTTTAAAAAGACATATCAATTAAGTCATAGAGAATGTATCCTTTTTTTGAGATATGAGAAATCCATATGAACAAATAATCTTGATCTAGACAATAATTTATCATGTTGATTTGTAACTTTAGCATGACAAAGACATCCTAAGACTCTCAGATGAACAAAATGAGGTTATTTATTATAGAGTTTTTGATAGGGAGACACATTCTTAAGCACAAAACATGACAACCTATTTATTAAGTATACAAAGCCAGTACACAGTGACCTTAGAAAATGATAGGTATGTGTGCTTGAAATCTAATTGCTCTAGTTACTTCATACATGCCACATTTGTAGAGGCCAGCAAGTTTAGCTCAGAGGTCATGTAATTTGTGGCTATCCACAATCCAATATGGATTGTGAGTTGCCAACATGGCCATTATCTTATTCATACCTGCCACATTTGCAGACGTGGTGGAGGCATTGTTGGTGGATCCTTGTTGTTGCATCATTAACAATCTACTCATGTTAATCTTTTGTTAATGGATAAGTTCCCTCAGAGGTCAATCGATTCTTGACTTGTTGTTCAACCAGGTTCTTAGAGGTTGATGCATCCATACCATGGTTCTGCTCAAATTCTAGAAAGTGATTGTTTGTTATCCCTGATTCTTCCTGAGCAGATGCATGTATGTTGCTCTTCCACCGCCTGTGTGAAACTTCTTTTTGAACTTAAATTCTGAAGGATATCCTATTATGTTCCAGCAATTCTCCCTATTGTGGCCCTTGATCTTGCAGACTTCACAATATAGATGTCCATGCTTCTTGAATCTTTGACTTTCATTTGCCTTAGAGTATATTATAGCTTCATAGTTTTCACTTATAGAGGGAATAGTCCCTAGAAGGCCACTAGTAGCAGTCACAAATCTTTGGCTCTCACCACTTATGACCATGGAATAGACTTGATTGATGGAAGGTAAGGGACTCATCAACAAGATCTAACTTCTTGCTTGAGCATATGAGTCATTCAACCTAATTAAAAACTAAGACAATTTCTGTTTCTGCAGATGTACAATAAGTTCCTTGGGTTTTTCACACATATAGTCAAGAGCTGGGATCAATGCCTCAAACTCTTCCCAAAGATTTTTAAGTATCGAGAAGTATACAGAAACATAATTAGTTCCCTGAATTAGAGTGGCTATTTCTTTATGCAAATTAAAAAATCTTGATCTATCAATTTTTGTGAATCTTTCAAGCAAATCTTTCCACATCACACTAGCATCCGAGGCATACATGATTTTCCTAAGCAAATGTGTTGAAACTGAGTTCATCAGGCAATTTTCATTGAACGAAATTAGATTTCAAAGTTCTCAATACCTGTCAGTTGAAATGAGATGATCTATATCTCGCTGATATTTGACGGTGATAAAAACAGTGAGTGATTGTAGTCAATTCTTAGTTTGAAGCAGTAGGATTATCTTGAACTTGGCCTGATTGTTCACCACTGATAGCCATTTCTTGAGCTCAAGAAAACTTCAATTTCACAACCTAAAGGAGAAGACATAGTTGACAATGGAATTGAAACAGTATTCAGATCCTTATAGCTCTCATACAGTATCTTTTACATTAATGACTCCATTCTATTTATACAGAGATAGTCTTAACCAACTCTTCACTCATTAACTACTTTTAACTAACTAACCAACAATATTAACTAATTTATGTGGTCACTTTATTCTTTTATTTTTTAATTTATATAACGAATTTTCTGTTAAAATAAATAAATAAATATTATTTTCTAGATTAAAAAAGTGAAAAATATTAATTTAAGTGTATAAGCTAAT